>SOPF01025383.1:77811-89233 GCA_012979155.1 Hypericum perforatum | reverse complement strand
TTCCACTCTTTCAAACTGCTGTTAAAACTTACCTTATGATAATATTTTGCATAATTTCTATACAGGTTCCTGACTAATGCATACCTTCGAGAGGAAGCCCCGAATAGTCATGTAGTTGAGCAAAGAGTGGAATGGCAAGTTGGCTTTCTTTTGTCTATCTTCTCCTGTAACCAATGCATCCATTTACTCTCTTTTCTCTGGTCTGCAAGGGATGCAAACTTTTCTAGGTTACAAATTGGATTACATGCACCTCATTTTTTTGTTTGCTGTAGCTATTTTTCGGTGACCGTGAAGCAGTAAAACTGAAGAAAATATGCAATTTTAATATTGTTTTTTCGATTCGTGGTTGCAGGATGTACGCGTTTGATGTCCACTGCAATTCTTTCTTCCCAATGTTTGTGTTGCTCTATGGTAATTTCTTAATCTATCTTCGGATATTGTTAATTCGAATGGATAGTAGCGCACCCTGATGTTTGTTCTGCAACTTTTTGCTGCAGTTGTACATTATTTCCTGTCCCCGCTTCTTGTAGCCCATGGTTTCCTACCTGAGCTGCTTTCGAATCTGCTTTTCATGGTGGCAGCCTCGTACTATCATTATCTCAACTTTTTAGGTTATGATGGTGAGCAGCCATTTCTGATGACTGATTTCTGTCTTAGTAATTAGTAAACTTTATACAGTCACAACCAAGGAATCCTCTATTTTTGTCCCGTTAGACTCACTACTGGAACCTAGAGTGTGATCCCAAAATTTATATAGTTTCCCAGCAAGCTTGTTTTCTTATTGAACTGGTTGTCTAGCTCGTGTGGTAGTTCTGAGTGCTTTGTTTAAAACCGGAACAGTATGGGTTCACAAAGCGAATTGCCAACCTGTTACAGTTGTTTCGTATATTTTAGAGAAGTTTGTGCAATGAACTCCTAGTTGGAACATCCCCTAATAGATGGGACGTCCGTAATAATTTGTTTCCTGAATTACGCCTTGAATTTTAGATAGATGGCACACAAAACAGAGACATTCTCATTCTAACATTTTGATCTCTTTCCTGTAGTGTTGCCCTTTTTGGAAAAAACAACATTCTTCCTTTATCCGATCGGCATTGTCATTGTTCTATCTCCTATCTGTAAGTCTTAACGTTTTTTCGAGAATTTATAAGTCCAGCTTGAATACATCTTTCAGTGTGGTTAGATTTGATTTTTCTCTTACAGCATAATCTGACATGATCATTAATTTTCCAGTGATTTTGAGTGGATTCAACCCATCAAGATACTTCATGAATGCATACTTCAGTCACCGGCTATGAACTACGGAACACTTTGACTTAAACATACACGGAGATTGGAGTAGATCCAGGGTCGGGATCCCAAGAAGAATAGTTTGCACGAGAAACGGAAGCCTAGTTTACACCAGAAATCTTTTTGCTCTTCCTTGTAGACCTTTCGCAGAGGCGAAGTCTTTCACCAACGGGGAAATGAGACACTTCTTTATTTTGGTCAGGTGATGTCCATGGTTAATGTGTATCCATTCAGATGCAACAAGACCGTCCTATGATTTTGGTGCAGCTTCTCTGTCTATACTTGGTGTAGTGAATCTGAGCAAAACCTGGTAGGACGACGAACAAACGTCTTCTAGGAAGATTCTCCATGAGTTTGCGTCCACTAACCAAAATTTTTAACCCATGTTCTTCATTTCGTGTACAAACTGCAAGCTTTCTGGATTCTATTATTATTATCATCTTTTCGATACTTGTTGGTAGAACCGGAAATCCGGAGTTTTCGAATCACCTTGTCTATCTAGGATCAGGGTGCTTCGAACACTCCATGACAATGATGTTATTATAAATTGTTCTTCAAAGTAAACTATAGTAAAATAAATGACTCCCAGCTTCATGGTCGGCTCTTGGAGCTGGCGACCTGAAACTAAATAGTGATGCTTCGATTTTCACCAAAAAAAAAAAAAAATAGTGATGCTTCGATGGACTGGATTAGTCGCCGTAGTAGGCTTCGTGTTCTAGATCCGAATTGGGCTACCTCCCGTCCGCCTGCTCTATAGATGCACAGTTATTTTCGGATTTTCGTTTTCCTTCTGTGTCACTGATCTTTCTTGCTTAAAAATAAAAAAGCAGTTAGAGTCTCCAATCTGAGGATGCTGATCCCAGATCAATGAAGCAACTTCCATAAAAAAAGAACATCCAAAATGGCAACACATTATTTCAACATCGCCATTTATAGACAAGATAAGCACAATACGATTGAAGTCGACGTGATTATTTTAAGTTAAAAACTTGCGAGATAGAAAATAAACCTTATAAGATACGTCATAAATCTACAAAATGATAAAATCATAACTATTGGTCGCCACATTGTATTACACTCTGAAGATAAATAAATGCACAAGATATGAAAACAGGGTACTTCGTGTTCTTTGCTCCTCTTCGTCCAGCAATTGTTTTTTCAAGCAACACCGCAGAAATCTCTTAGAATCTTACCAAGTTCACCACGTCGATCTGGCAACTGAGAAAAATACTTGACCACTTGGTTGGGTTTCAGAGGAAGATGGCGAAGGCACACCTCTTCTGTTTTCCGTAACAGCTGACGACATTCTTTAACCAGTGAAGAACAAGGATGATCGCTCCCAACTCCGTCCACTAAACAGTGGATCGTGTCTTCTGAATCTGATTCAATAATGACCTTCAGTAGACCTCGACCAAGCGCCCACTCCAAGCCTCGTTTGATATCCGAAAGTTCCCCATGGAGCACCTGGGTCATCTGCTTAAACAATTCTATCTCCGGCTTCACGTACTCTATGGTATCCCTATGCCCATGTTCCATTTCCATCTGGCTTCTCGGCTCTATCTCCAGCACCAAGTTTTGTATTACATTCCATACTCCAAGTTCCATTATATTCCGGCTCATTGACTTTATCTGTAGCACCGAATATATCTTGGCATTTCCAAGTACATGTTTCATTTCTATAGGGTTCATCGACTCCAGCACCGACTTTTCTATAATATCCCCAAACCCATATTGCATTTTCATCCGCATTATCGACTCCATTTCCAGCACAAACTTCTCTAAGATGTCTGTATACCCAGGTTCAACTTTCGTCAGGTTCCCCTGCTCTATCTCCATCTGTATTATCGACTCCATCTCCAGCACAAACTTTTCTAAGATGTCTGTAAGCCCACGTTCAACTTTCGTGAGGCTCACCTGCTTTATCTCTAGAAGGAACGTCTCTATGACATCCCTAAGCCCATGTTCCATTTTAGACGGGGCCATCGACTCCTGCCTATGTTCTATTTCCATTTGAATTATCGACTCTACCTCTAGCAGGAACTTCTCTATAGACGGGCCTCTCCACTCCTCCACCGACTCTACTATGACATCACTAAACCTGTGTTCCGTTTGCAACAACTCCATCTGCAGCACCGACTCTATCGCTGACCCTATCATATACAACAATTTATCTTTAAAATCCCAAACTAACGGCTTCTCCCTTTCCTCATTTATCATCAACCAAAACTCCTTCAGCTCATCTATAACTTCTTCTTGAATCATCAACCCTATTACATACACCATGGGTTGTAACATAGCCAGAATCTTTTTTGCCTGGCTTGTCGCCATCGCGTTTGTGATATTTGTAAACCCATACTCCATCCGGCTGACCCACGAAGAAGACCCAACAAGCCAGCAACCAGTCCAATCCCTTGCAGCGAGGAACCCTGAGTCTGCACCATAGCCAGCTGGGCGGAGCTTGACCCAACCCATGATTGGCAGGTCCACTCTTGCTTTAGCTGTCACCCTTACAGTAAGGGGACCATCTGTATCAGGCAACAAATTTAGGACAGAAGTCATAGAAGCCATGTCCCAAAAACAGAATGATGACAAAGTGCTACTTGCCAACAACAGAATCATCATCACTGTCACCATCAACATACTCAAACTCAAAAAACGATGACCCTTTGTCTGTCGTGGTTTTAATATTTACTGCACTCAAAGCATCAACATAAGTCATTGCCCAGTCACATTGGCGCCTGCTTGTGTAAAACTCAACATCTTCAAAGTGGGAGTCTGTTGAATTCACAAATGCTCCAACTTCGCTAATAAGAAAATTAGGAGGATGCCTTTGTGTCATGTCGCTGAATTTTAGTATCACGTTAACTTTAGCTTCAACCCAGTCATCTTGTAATATCCTGTTTTCCTCGGTTAATCCATTGGTTAAATAACAAAAGAACACTTGACATGAATTCTGAATAAATTTCCCCTTCCGGGCTACCAACAAATTATCACCAAGAGACAGGCTGATCTCGTATGACAACTCCGTACTAAAACTCATCGGTTTTAGAGCAAATCCAACACAAATAGTTGGCATTCTCCTGCGAACCCGGAAAGATAGGGAATCTCCAGGTAGAACATACTGGAAGAACCATGGGAGGGTATCTCCAGGGACAAATACCACTGGGTAATTGTTGTTCTGCAGAAACTAGGGACAAAAAAGAGGCCATTGCTACTCCTTGATCAATAAGTGTGCGGAAGTGTTATCGTACATGCATTTGCAAGAGATTGGATAGAGAAAGAAAGATAGAGAACTAACCACTTCATTTCCATAAAAGCACCTTGCTATATTTTCACCACAACCTTGCACGGATAGTTCTTGTAAGGCTTCTGACCGCACAGGAGGGACAGACTTCAGCCTACGACATCCGCTGAGATTATACATTTTCAGAACTGGAGAGGAGATCTCTGGACATGCTCTAAGGTTGGAGCAACCCATGGCACTGAACACTTCAAGTCTTGGAAGCGATATCATTCCATTGTCATGATCAAACTCAACTAAGTTGCAACAGAAATCTAGGCGTATTTCTATTAAATTTACAGCCCAAGAAAGGTTGGGAACTTTTTCCACCTGCTGAGAACCAGTGAACGACAAATATTTCACATTTTCGAACTCCTATCAACAAATTGGTAGGTAGTTAGTGCTTTGAAATCTTCCAATTAAAGAAAAAATGATCAGTGCAATTTTAGATTGCAACAACCTACCTTGAGTGGATATCCTAGTTGAATAGGAAGAATAGCATTCCCCAACCTCAAATCAAGAAGTTTTTTGCCCATGAAGTCAGATGGGAAGGAGGAAGAAGGATATTCCTCCCAGTTGAGTACTATTACGCAATTTGGAAGATGCTCCGGTGGGGTAGAAAACCTGGCATTCCTCATGATGAGTATTCTTAGATTGATCATCTTTTCTAAACAATCATTGTTCCAGTCCACCATGGAGCGTTCAGGCAAATCCAGCATCAAACCTTGTATTGCGCTGGTTCCCTGCAAATGACACCAGGAAGGCCAACATTCAGTTAAAATATAATTAAGTCTGTAAAATGGAAAATAGCTTTTGAGAGGGGACTCATGGAGGAAGAAGAAAGGAAAGGGTGGTAACATGTGTTTGCGTTTCTTTTTACCAAATCTCTGGTAGTTAAGACCCGAAGAACATCCTCGTAATGCCATAATCTGCTGCGTTTACCTGGCTCTGCTTCAGACTCTTGTCTAACAATTTCCCTTCCCATGTCCCGTACAAGTTTATGCATCCATACTTTTCCATCTTGTCTTCTTATGAAACACTTCTCTTTCAAGACCCTCATTCCGACTTTGGGGTTGAAGTTGCAGCCTTCAAAAATCTTCTCAAGATAATCCCAGGACTCCCCCTTAAAGAAGCATGCCATGTCAAGAAACATCTGTTTCGCATTGTATTTTAACTTATCGTAACTGACTTTAAGTCTTGTAAATATATCATCACTCATAATGCTTTTGTGGTCAGCTAAAGTTGATTCCCATTCATCTTTCTCCTTACCACAAACGTCGGCTCCAACAATCTCTAACACCAGCGGAAGCCCTTGGGCATAATCTGTGAGATCATTCGAAATATCGGCATAATTAGCCAAAGGTTCACTTCTTTTAAATGCATGCCAACAAAATAGTTTAAGAGCTTCGTGATGATCCAGTGGTTTCAATTCATATGTTCTCTCATCATTAACCCTATGTCGTCGAAGCAGATCTTGGTGCCTTGTTGTGATAATCACTCTACTACCAGGCCCAAACCAGTTGGGGTCACCAGCTAATTTTTGTAGCTGCACCAATTCATCAACATCATCAAGAATAAGAAGGATCTTTTTGTTTTGGATTCTCTGTTGCATTTCCGTCACTCCTTCATGAATATTCCTCAACTTGATATCTTCCGCAAGAACTGTGGCTAGAATGGTCTCTTGCACACGTACCAACCCATCTTCAGTTGAGGCCTTCACTCCAACTTCAACAAAGCACACGCTTTCAAATTGCACAGCAACCATGTTATATATGGCTTTGGCTAAGGTTGTCTTACCTATCCCACTGATTCCATAAATTCCGAAAATAGGGACATCATTTTGGTCGGAATGAACAAATCCCGGGAGTAAGATGAACTCTGATATTCGTGAATCCAGCCCGACAGGATTTTCAGCCACATACAGCCGAGGAGGACCCAAAGAGCTCATGATCTGCTTAACGATCTTCTCAATAAACTCGTATTCATAGCTGAACAGTCAGAAAATAAAAGATTCAAACATGATGGTAATTTAATGATGCTATAATAATTCTCCACTGAAAAAAACACTTCTTGGAACAATGAAGTTGTGCAGTAGTAGATTTAGATTTCCAGCTGGACGTTTTGGAGATGGGCGGATGGGAAAGATTTTCCTTATTTAACAATAAATGTCGACTGAACAAATAATTTATATCAATGAACAACTTCAAAGGCTAATCCAAAAGAACTTGTAAGATTACTATGTGAAAATAGGGGCGACAAGATTCCTACCCGCCCAGGAATGATTCCCCTTTAAGCCTGGTTGCTATTTCCAAAGCTGACCTCCAATTCTGCACTCTGTCCTTACCATACCTCTGTTCGTGTACATCCATCCTCGGGTATCTCACTTTCGATGGGTCGACTTCATAGAAGATGGGGATAACTCTCTGCTTCCTCTCCTCCTTACATTGGAGTATAGTTACCAGCTCATCAAGACAAGAATTTGAGGAGGCATAGTCTCCAGAAAATATAACAACAGAAACCCTCGATCCTTCAATGGCTTTGACAAGACTCGGAGAAATCTCATCTCCGGTCCGGAGCCCTTCGGCATCTCTAAACACTCTGATGTGCTTCCTTTTCAAGTTGTTATACAGATGATCAGTGAACTTGTAGCGTGTGTCTGCACCTCTGAAGCTGAGAAATACGTCCCAATCCCATATGGAGGCTTCGGACAAGTCAGTGATCATTTTCTGACTAGGGGCTGAAATTCGGATGAACCCAGATCAACACATGCACGATGAAGAAGAAATTCGATTCCAGTTTAACGATACTAGTCACTTCCAGGAATAAGATTATAAGAAGAAATTACTCACCGATGGTCCGCTAGTTCTTGAGCATCGTACTTGTTGGTGGAAGATTCATCTGCAGGCCCGAAGCTACACCTAGTGCATCATGATTAGGTCTCATTTACAATTTTTTGGTAGCTCAATTCAACACGGTAGTCAAAATTGGATGGCGAGAAGGGCTTCCTTTTGGACGATAAAAGCCGAGTTTCATGGGAAAGTGTCTATGGCCAAAAGTTTCCTGATTTCCCACTCTAAACAATATCGACATCAAAATTAAAGAAAAGTGTTTTGGGGGTATAATATGCTTCTCTTTGCCTTCCAAACCTATGCTTACAGTGCAGGTAGGAGAGGGAGAGAGACTTTTAAGAAAATGAAAAAAATATATATAGACAGAAAATAACAGATCAAATAGATTTTTTGTAAAAAAAAAATTATAATTTTGATAAGAAGAAAGAAGATAATTAAGAATAATAATTAAATACTTATTTGTCAAATATTAATTATATCCTCGAACATTAATGATGGTTAATTATAAAATTTAAAGATAAAAATTCAATTAGGGTCATTAAATAATTCTCTTCATAAGAATGTCATTTAAAACATCTCCATTGAATCTATTGTCTATCAATATATTTTTCTAATAATAACATCCATCACGTTATCCCGTACTCGCTAATACTAAAGTATGCCACATTAGATTTATTTTTATACTCAATTTTTGTTCCAATATAACTTTTTTTAATATAGTTAATTATACTAAATTTAAATATATTTTTGAACAAAATTTAAAAATATTAAAAATAATTATGAGCTAACAAAATAATAATTTTACGAAATACAAAATTTATATTAAGTTAATAACATATTAACAATAAATTTAAAAAAGTATATAAAATTTTAAAAAGAGTACATCAGCTATTTCAGGAGCAACTCGAAGAGCTTCTCTCCACGAGAATCACTCATATAGAGGATAGAATTTGGAAAACAACGAAAAAAAATAAAGAACAACACTTTTGGGTGGCTAAAATAATGTCTTTCCCTAAAATTATGTTTTCCCTCTTAGGATAACCACCTTGGACAAGTACTGATCTCTAGAATGATTGTGCCCTCACGATTACAAAACAGACCCAAGATCACTTACATCAACAAGATTTGTCCTCGGATAGAAAAATAGAAAAAGTATGATGACCAAAATGAAATAAGTCCAAGATTTGTCCTCGGAGAGAAAATTAGAAAAAGTATGATGACCAAAATGAAATAAGTCCAACAAATACTAGGAAAAAAAAGGGAAAAGTACACTTAACATACCTGTGGTTTCACGTTTTTCGCGTTCAGAACGTGTGGTTTAAAATTTATAATTTAGTCCCTGTAGTTTAAAAATTTTGACAGCATACGGTCCTTGGCCGAATGACTGGGTTTTTTTGCACGCGTGGCACGCCACCTCGCCGCTGATTGGGTAGAGGGCAAATATCAATTTAATCTTGACATTTTTTTATAGGTTTACTTGGGAGTCACTAACTTTTTTTATTTTTTCCAAAAATTCCTCTGTGACTTCTCTCTCACCTCGTCTTCTTCCTCTCCTCTACATTCATCTTCTTCTTCCTTTCCTCCCATCCCATCTCCAGTGCATAACTAGGGTTTACCTAGGCCCACCGCAACCAACCCCACCAACCTCGTACTTCATCTAGGCAGCTCCTTTCTCTTGTCCGCTGGCGGCTGCTCCTCGTCCGGCGATCCGATCCCAGGGACCTCATTTCACTGCGCCAAAGCAAAAGCCCATCAACCACCCGATACCCTGACACCCACCTTGCCACCACTCGGCCCTAAACACCATCACCGACGTGGAAGATGGACGCCAACTCATAGAGGTTAACAGCTTCTTGTTCTCTTATCCACAGGAGTTCCTCTTGGTCGGTCTCAAGGGTGGTTTCAGCAGGATGCTGAGCCTCTGAAGAGGATGTAGGATCTGCCCGGTCTCCCAAGTGATTCCCGCCTGAGTTAATGTGTTCTAGTTCTAATTTTGATTTCGCAATTTTGGTCTAGGGTTAATGTGTTCTAGTTCCAATTTTGATTTCGCAATTTTGGTTTCTGGGTGGTGTTTTTTTTTTCTTGGGTTGATAAATTTAGAAAAAAGTTAATAGACGTTGGAAATGGGTTCTCGTCTTTATTTTCACTTGTTCCTCAAATGAGTTTTGTTCCAATTAGGAAAGAGGGGAGGAGGAAGATGAGAAGGGAGATAGGGGAGGAGGAAGGGAGAGGGAGTAAGAGAGGGGGTGGGAAGAAAAACAAAATGTCAAGATTAAATTGATATTTGTCCTCTACCCAGTCAGCGGCGAGGTGGCATGCCACGCGTGCGAAAAAACTCAGTTATTCGGCCAAGGACAGTATGCTGTCAAAAATTTTAAACTACAGGGACTAAATTACAAATTTTAAACTACACGTCCTGAACGCGAAAAACGTAAAAACACAGGTAAGTTAAGTGTACTTTTCCAAAAAACAACTCAATTCCTTTAACAAAACAAAAAGGTCCTAACCTCATCACGGCCCATCTTCGTCTCTGGAGCCGTGTACTTGATTTCCCACGTCATCAATCCATTACGCTTTGGCCCTATCGCGTCTCGCCACGTCAATGAGCCGTTGGTACAGTGACGGTATCACTGCAACAGAAATCCCCAAATCACTAATCTCTCGAACCCTAACCCCCAAATCGCCTAGGGCTTCAAAATTCCCCTTCGATACTTCAGCATTCGGCAATTCCTTCAAACCGCGAGTTTGCCCGCCGTGAAAGAACGTTTACCCTCTCTCGATTGCCACTTCCATGCAACAGTAAACACTATACCTTGAGTATGTTTTGTCGTCGAAGATGACGTTCCCCACCGTGGGAGCTGTTGTATTTCCAGTCCAGCTCAGAGCACCCTTCTTGGACGACCGGTCGTTCCCATCCTCCGTGTATCCCATGGAGGCGCGCTCTCGTCATCTCCGACGACGCTCGGCCGGATATTAATAGGAGGGATGGAAACTCGAAACTCAAATAGCAGCTCCCAAGAAGGAATCGCGACGTTGTTTCTTTTGTTCGGAATTTGGTCGGCTGGTTGGTAGGGCCCAAAGCAACTGCCACCTCCGCTTGGTCGAATATATTTCCCGAAATAATATCACAATTCACAATTGTATTTATCAATAAAACTTCAACAACGTTTAAGACTTTTATAAAAAAAACAGCTATATATTTGTTTTAACAAATAGTTTAATAATTTATGATTATTGTTTAGATCAAAGTTAAATTATTGAACATTTAGTTCACTATCCAATCAAGTATCAAGTGTTCCATCGTATATGTAGAATATTTTTTTATCCCGTTTGACTGAATTTATTAATCCAAGTTGAATAAAGTTTTTAAAATTTTGGCCAAACTAATCTATAACTTTTGTTTATGAGATGATCTATATACAAGTAACATTAATGCATAGTTTAAGTATTGTTAGTTAATTCTATTTAATAAATAAATATCTCAAATTTAATTATTTATTAACTTAAATTCTGATTAATCGATTTAAAAAATTCAAAATGATATTAGCAAAAAAATTGATATCTTTGATTATCATAATACATCGGGAACACAATAAAACTGCACGAATGTTTTTACTAAGAACTGTCCCATCCAATACGTATGGTAAAAAGTAAAACATCAATACTGAAAGATAAAATGTTGGTACTAGAACTCAACAAATGACTGTTCCAATTAAGAAAGAACACACAAAACGATCATGACGCTACAAATGCGGAACACAAAATTGGTGATACTGGAAGAATTAAATGGTCACAATTTAGTCAACCTTTTATTTCACCGGTCAACTTTATACTATTGGTTTATTGCACTTAGACTAAAAGGAATATGCTAAATTGTATTTGACCTATAGCTATCTTGAACATTTTCTTGAAACTACTAATATGCTAAATTGTAACCCTTAAACCGAGAGGACTACTGTAACGCCCCGTGATTTGATCGACTGGCTCCACTGTACCAACACGG
>SOPF01025383.1:0-77801 GCA_012979155.1 Hypericum perforatum | reverse complement strand
ATCAAATCACTTAAGCCTTTCACACAATTCATATACGGGGTATCACAACTACGATGAGCGGTTCGATTGCGACGACCGGCCCGAGGACCTCGCCGGAGATGAGCTGGCCTTCCCATTCGAAGAGGATGGCCGAGAAGGAACACCGGAAGCCGCCATTCGGGAGGGAGGTACAGTACCCGCGGAGGGACAGAAGTATGTGGGGCCAGGTCAGCGTCGCGGCCGGCACTTGGGGGTCGCCTGTTCGAATAAAGCCGCTGCTGACCGTCCCGGAGGCGCAGAGCACCGTGACGCTCTCGTGGCCCCAGCTTCTGGCGAACTCGAGGATGGCACCGATGATGTCGCCGCCCCGTGGAACTTCCAAAACGAGGTGCGTCATGGCGGTTATTGGCGGTTGGGTGGGGACGGGGACACGTGGACGTTGGAGGAAGAGAGGAGGAGTTTTCTTCTTCTTGTGCTTTTTTTTTTTTGTGGGGGGGTTTTTTTTTTTTTTTTTTTTTTTTGTTAGTGAAAGAAGGAGTTTCAACTTTCAAGGAACAGGGAAATTATGAGATGAAAACATAGCGAGGCTCACTTTTATATTGGGTCCCCATCACCTTTAGCCCCGGCCTGCCAATTCTCAGAATCTCTTTCAGAATAATTTTTTAGTTCTCTTTAGAAATAGCTACATCTTTTTGTACCCGTCACAAAAAAAATTCACCCGATGTATGAACTCTCTGTAATATCTCGGTTAAGTAAAACGTTAATAATCACGAAGTTTTTTTTATCTTCAATAATAATCGGCCTGATGGTGATTGAAACAGGATTTTAAAAAACGCGGTCCGACCAGCTGCACAAGGGTGGGGAGGGGTTTGGAAAATCCAGGGTTCGATTCTTGGCATGTTGTAATATAATAGGTATTAGAATAGGATCTCAAAAAAAATGCGGTCCGACCGGCAGTCGGGCTCGCCACACAACGAATCGGCCCCATGGCGGTCCGTTTTTGGTCAATAAAAAACTGCTCTCCGGGCGAACTGCCCTATTTCTGATCGGATTGCCTAGTTTTCGGTTGGACCGGGGGCAGTTCACCCAAAACATTTTAAAAAATTATTAATTTTATCTTTTATTCGAGATTATCTATTTGTATAGATACTTTATTTAGTATATTTTATAAAAATTAGTATATTTATATTTTATTATTAATTTATTATATAAATTATTTACTTATATATATATATAATTCAAAATATTGCAAAAATAAATAAATAAATCTGGCCCAACCACCCGGCCGACTCAGAGGTCGGACCAAAATTTGGGTCAACCTCCGGGTCGTTTTTTAAAACTCTGGATTGAAATCGATTTTTCCTTAATTCTCTTATGTGTTGTTGTGAAGTTGACTCTAACATTTAGAGATTAACTTGATTCGCCATTTTTTAGATTGAAATTATCCGCCATAAATTCATCATACATTTCAAGAATGGTTGATTGCTTTTCCAAGTAGGCTTTGACCATCTTATTTTCGATCACTCGTTTAGTTTCGGCGGATATTCTTATTAGGATGATTTAAAAAGATTACACTACCTTAAATAATTTTTTTTTATCGAATATCTAGTCCCTCGATTTCCACCCAATAAAACAGTGGCTTGGCCAAAAATTCCAAAATTTGGGTCTAGAATTAATCAGTTCTTGGATATCAATTTAATTTGAAAAACATATAAACCGGTGACACCCACAAATTTGCTCCAAAGTCAATGAGGCGGGATGGGTTTCTAAGGGCTGGGAAGGGGACATTAAGATGGGCTGAGCATTTCTCCTGGGCTAGAATTTAATAGATCTATAATGCAATCGTTTTTAAACGATTGCCATAAAAATCTATGGTCTCCCAAACTTAGAGTTTTAACAAGAATCTATTTTCCAATCTTTGGAGTTAGGTGTATTTGTTTTTGTTTGGTGGTTATGAGTTTAGAACTATGTATAACACTGTTATCACAATACTCTTTCTCTCGTACAATTTTTTTTCCAATAAATTTTACTACTTGTCAGAATGAGCTAATAAAAAGGGAAAAGTTCACTTTACTACCTGTGATTTGACCCATTTTCATAACATTCTCTAAGGTTTAAAAAAGTTAAATCGAGTCTAGCATCATCCAATTTTATCACTTGGTTTATTCCGGATCGCTTCGATTCATTTTTGTCAATATGCATCGTTTTGGAGCGCTGAGGTGGTCGACCCCACGTAAATTTGGTTCATGTAGAAAAATTCAATATGGACTGACAATTTTCTTTTATTGTACCCTATTTTAAAGTAAATTTTCAAAAACTCCCTCTTCTCCAAACCAAACCTTAAACTTAAATTCAACAAATACCCAAAACATTTTCCATCTAGCAAACCCAATCTACACCAAGAACCCAATCTATGTAGCAGCACTTGGTTTGGAATGTTGTGGGAGAGGCAACGGCAGTAATGGGGATTTGATTATAGATATTTTTAAAATTATTTTTAAAAATTTCAGTACCATCTACAAAATTGACATTCCACTCAAAATTGCCACATCACACTCCCCCGTATGGGTGCATTTTGAAAAAAATGAATTGAACTAGACTGGGGTGACCTAAGTAAAAAAAATTTGGACGATATTGGACTCGATTTATCTTTTTCAAACTATAAGAACTTAGATGGGAATGGATCAAACCATAGGGTACTAAAGTGAACTTTTTTTCTAGTAAAAATTATTGAAAAATAAAAACCGACATTGTTAATTTTGTTGTGAGTAATCAATGTCTTTGGTGTACTCGAAAGGAAATTTCAATCAATCAATGTCTTTGTTGGAATCAGATACTGAGAATTCTGTCAACCCATTTGCTCTTCACAGGTCAAGCTTGCTTCCTGTGATATCGACGACAAATCAGTACCAAACATGGTTCTTCTTGAACCTTTCAAAGGCAGTGTTGATGCAATCAAGATAGCATCAACATTGCAGGAAGCTTGGATGATGCAGATCTATGGCATAGTCATCTTGGCCATATGAGTAAAAAATAGATGAAGTTGCTATGCTCTAAGGGAAACTATAAGATTTGAAGATCGTAGAAATCGGATTATGCGAGTATTGTATGTTTGGAAAGTACTAACGAGTGAGTTTCTCTAGAGGCGGAAGAGCTTCGAATGAGAAAAGGCTCGAGTTAGTACACAATAACTTACAAGGACTAACACCACTTGCATCCTTGCGAGAGTCAATGTACTACATGTTGGAGAATTGATTTGTAACCAAGGAAGAGATGGTCAAATACAAATGAGTGTATTATGAGATCACACCAAATGGGTTTAGGTATTTGTGAGATTGTTGCAGAACTCGTTGACTAAGTTTCGTAGAGATATAAAATACTTGCGAGAAACCACTTATTGGTGTGAATGAAAATTGGCTTAAAAGTGATATGGTCATAGGTTGTAGGATTTGGATTTCTGAGAAATTGTTCCAAGTTCAAGGTCTTATCTTTTGGAGCTAGGCCAAACTTGTTGAAGCGATTCTCAATCCAAAATCCATTGGGCTTCCTCCGGGATAAGCCCATGCTATGGAACCTTCTTCTCCTTAATGGCATTTGAATTTAATTTCTGGCCAAATTAATAAGAATAACCATCAACTTAATATGAGAGTTTATGACCTTGTAACCACCCATTTACTCACTATATTAATGGCCATAATGATCATGGTTATTGTGGAACTGAATGTTGAAGGCCTAGGCTCCCTATAAAAGGAGCTCTCCTCCTCCTTTCTAAGACACACCATTAGCTCATACTTTTCCTAGAGCTCTCCACCTCTCCCTCTTTAGATCATAGCATTTTTCATTTGTGTCGGAGTTCTAGACTATCAAAGGTTCGAAAGAAGTATAATAGTGCTTCCTATTGTACTCGTGATTGGGCGTTGTAGCTTGGGAACTCTCTTACCCATGGAGGCGTGAAGCTATAAGGGGGGTAATAAGAGTTTAAGGGCACACGGTTAAACCGTGGCCTCGTCCAGGATTAAATCCAAAGTTCGTGATATCGAGGAGGACTATCAAGGAAGAACATAGACACGAGGAGGTGACATTTTTACGGTTGCGCAGACCGTGTCGTAAGAATACTCGACTTCAACTTTTATTTTATTCACCAGTTTACTTTTATATGCATGTCTTACCATAATTTACTAATATAAGTTTCAACAATCTTAAACTCTTATTATTTTTATAATTATTAGTAAGTTATGGTTTTGGTGACGTCTTCGTCTGTGATCGATATATTTACGTTTTGTTGTCTGGTTTTAAAACCTTTGGATTTGTAGTTGCTGGGCTTAGTTGCTATAGGAATACAAAATAGGTTTGTACGAAAATTAGTTTGGGAGTTTGCCGTGGATAATTTAATTACTCTTAAATAATGTCTTTATGTTAGAAAATTGGAAGCGTGTTGTTTTCTCTGGAATTCGTGGAAACTGCTATTGTGTTGCAAGAAGTTAATCACTCACTTTTTCCTTGAATTGCTATTGAATTGATTTACGTACAGTTTCGTTACTTTTTTGTGTGTGTCAATCTAAAGCTATTTAAGATAATAACTAAATAGTTAAATTAACCGTTTCACTGCTATGATAATAGAATATTAATTATTATTGCCATAACGCCACCTTACTCTCCTGCTACCAAAAGGAATTTCAATACTATTCCGAAGTTTGGTGCAAGTGCATTCAAACGTCTTATCTGATAAGGTATTTAATTTATTTGAGTTGTGACTAAATTATTTATTGTGATCCATTGCCTGATAGTGTGAAAGGTTGTTGCTTATTATTGGGTTCAAACTTATTGCGTACTGAATTTATTGGTGACGTTAATATTTATGATGAAATGAATTGGGACAGTAAATGGTTACTTAATTTTTAATGTGTAATACCTATTAGTGGAGTTTTTATTGCTCGTTTTCAAGAAGCTCAGTCATATATTATGTTTATGTGATCAACACGTTACAAGTGGCCAGGTATAAATTTACTTAAATGTAAATTTTTTTTTATCGAACCAGTTGTTCAATGTTATGAATTGAGTGTGTAAATTGAGCGTGTAAATTGAGCTTCAGTGGATGGGCCTGCTTGTTGCAAGAGAAGTGCTGCTACACTAATTTTAATTCAATTTGTGAACTTAATTAATATGTGTTGAGCAAAATTTTATTAAATAAACTTGGCAACTTGAATTGAGATCAATTTGTGAACTTGATTATTCGTGTTGTATGTTAGTCCAAATCTTATAGTGATAAGTCATTCAAGATATATATTCATGGTTGGAATAAATATCATCAACAATAGAATGTTGAGGTTCTGGTTGTGAAGGCTAACAACGTTGAGGTCATGATGTCGGGTATGATAAACTCATTATTGAATTCTAAATTTGAGAAGTCGGAAAAATTCAAGAATAGAAAAATCAAGTGACAATGTATGGTAATGTTGTTCTTAACTATCTTGAATTAGATTCCGTATCTCAAAGCAAGTAATTTTGAGAAGGATGTTAGAGATTTTATAAAACTCTTATCCATGATGTTTTCCAAGTGCAAGGGTGATTAGAAAAATTACTGTCATATTGGAAGAACATCAAGATGTACCTAAAATGAAGAGGAAGACAGTGAGTCTCGAGGACCTTTTGAGAAGGTTGCGTATCGAGTAAGATAACTGAAAAGTTGACGACATAGTATTCAAGGCCAATGTTGTTAAAAAATTGGTAGAAAATCTCGAGGGAATAAGTAGAAATATTTTAGTGATTCCAAAGGAGATGTTTCTTATGTGGAGTAAGTGATTGTTACAAATGTCATAATGCTAAGATCTAAAACTAAAAGTTTGATCATGCTCGTATTGATGAACCAAGCTTCAAGATTAATTGGGAATACAAGTGTGAGACTTGATTGATGATTGTATAAAATATTGTTATGTCTACTTGACGAGAAGTAAAGACAAAACAATAATTTTATTTCTTCACAATAAGAATAAGTCAAAGACCAACTTGTGAGAAAGATAAAAATCTTTAAAAATATGGGGGCAAGCGTTTCTTTCGACCAACTATGTACTAAAAGATTATTGCATAAGATGTTGGGTAAAATTCTTTATGAATTGTAGTAAGGTCAAGAGCCTAGCTATTAATTCTTAAAGATTGGTGAATGTCTTACAAAGGTTTTGAATAGTCTTCATAAAAAGATGAGAATAAGACTTGACAGTGGATTGTGTGTTATCAGGTAATGTACTATATAGTGTTGCATACCATACACAAGTCAGATAATTCTGATATCCACATAAATATCACAAAAGCTAGGAATGCTTCATTCTCCTAAGAAATTTTTCTTACAAAGCTCCAAGAAAGGTTGACAATCAAGTTAACCAAAGTGGGTGCAATGTGGGGGAAGAAAAATCTCATGAAGAATTTAAAGCACCGAAGCATGTGTAAATGAATGAGTATAATGGAAAGTCTAGACATATATGTCATAGACATAAATCTGTGAGAATCATTATTGAGAACGAATTTACTATCTTTAGACTACATAAAGTCAAAGGTAAAATATCATAGAGCCATTAACTAAGGATCTAACAAAAGACCTAGTTGAAGCATCATTGAGGGGAATTGGATTAGAGTCCACGAAATGACCTAAACCCATGATGGCAACCCAACTTGGATTGTAAACCCTGATCTGCAAGTTCAATAGGACAACCGAATTGTGAGGCTAGGGTCGAACAAAGTACTCGGGAAATTTAGTTCCCTACTTATTCCTATGATAAAAGAGTGATAGACCTATCCATGGGAAAGTTAAGCTTTAAGCTTTTAATGATCCTTATACTTTGAATATATATAAGTGGGGTATGGCAGGATACTCCTTATAAGAGATCACCTATATCGAATATGAAGGGACCGTTTCTATGAGATGAGTTAAGGGCTAAATCTCTAGAGAATTTGATGAAGTTTCCAAGGAAGTCCAGGCCCAAAATAGACACAACCGAAAGAACCGAGTAGTGATTTGAGAATAAGTTATGTGAGTACCTTTGTCTTGGTATACAAAAAATGTCGAACAGTTCAAGGCATCACATCTACTAGTTGGCAAGTATATCTGAAGATATTTCACTAAGGAAGGTTCAAGGCTTTCAACCACCTTTTCTGATGCAATAAATTCTCGTAGAATTCCAAGTTGCATGTAGCATTAGTAGGCTCATATTATATAAGCCATTTTGCATTCATGTGGGGGATTGTTGGAGAATTGGTTTGTAACCAAGGAAAAGATGGTCAAATACAAATGAGTGTATTATGAGATCACACCAAATGAATTTGAATGTTTGTGAGATCATTGCAAAACTCGTTGACTAAGTTTTGTAGTAATATAAAACACTTGCGAGAAATCAATTCTTGGTGTGAATAAAAATTGGCTTAAAAGTGGTATGGTTATAGGTTGTAGGATTTGGATTTTTGAGAAATTGTTCCAAGTTCAAGGTTTTATCTTTTGGAGCTGGGCCAGACTTTTTGAAGCGATTCTCAAACCAAAATACGTTGGGCTTCCTCCGGGATAAGGCCATGCTATAGAACCTTCTTCTCCTTAATGGCATTTGAATTTAATTTCTGGCCAAATTAATGAGAATAACTACTAAGTTAACATGGGAGTTTATGGCCTTGTAACCACCCATTTACTCACCATGTTAATGGCCATAATGATCATGGTTATTGTAAAATTGAATGTTGGAGGCCTACGCTCCCTATAAAAGGAGCTCTCCTCCTCTTTTCTAAGACATACCATTAACTCACACTCTTCCTAGAGCTCTCCACCTCTCCCTCTTTAGATCATAGCATTTTTCATTTGTGTTGGAGTTCTAGACTATCAAAGGTTCGAAAGGAGTATAATAGTGCTTTCTATTGCACTCGTGATTGGGCATTGTACCTTAGGAATTCTCTTAGCCATGGAGGCCTGAAGCTATAAGGCGGGTAATAAGAGTTTAAGGGCATACAGTTAAACCGTGGCCTCATCCAAGATTAAATTCAAAGTTCGTGATATCGAAGAGGACTATCAAGGAAGAACATAGATACGAGAAGGTGATATTTTTACGGTTGTGCAAATCGTGTTGGAAGAATACTCAACTTCAACTTTTATTTTATTCACTAGTTTACTTTTATATGCACGTCTTACCATAATTTACTAATATAAGTTCCAACACTACATGAATTTCATTGACGATTCCACGAGAAAAGTGTGAGTGTGCTTCTTGAAACAAGATCGTGTTGGGTGGAGTTGGTCAACACTTCTCTTGATTATTTCAAAGTCTTGTCAGTTTCCACTCTTTCAAACTGCCTAAAACTTACCTTATGATAATATTTTGATATCTTTGAGAGGAATGTTGTGTTGTGGCAAGGAAATTCGGAGGGCCAGTGTCTGCTGGCTCCCCAGCATATGCTGGGGGGTCCAGAATGCGGGGTCAGTGTCCGCTGGGTGCTGCTACTATGACAGAATCTCCTAATTAGCTCGGGACTCGTTTTGGACTCCTAGTTTGACCTAGATAGGTTTTCTTGTACCCCAAGTATTGCCTCCTATATAAAGGCATGTTACTAGGGTTGTATTAAGGCTTTGTGACTCAGTTCCCATCAATAAAAGTTCTCCTTTCTCGCCGTGGACGTAGGCATTAGGCCGAACCACGTTATATCCTTATGTCCATATTCTTTTGCTGTGACTTTGTTCCCGCGTTGGTGTTGTGCAATCCTAACAACTGGTATCAGAGCTTTTGGTGAGAGGATGGATCACAGCGCGAAGTTTGCTCTTGTGAAATTTGATGGTTCGTCAAATTTTGGGTTGTGGCAAAGGTATGTTAAGAATCTCCTCGTGCAACAAGGGATGGTTATCGCACTCTCGGAGAAGAAGCCCAAGAAGATGGGGGATCAAGAGTAGAAGGAGATGGAGGCCAAGGCGGTGGCGACAATTCGCTTGTGCTTGGTAGACGACGTGATGTATCACGTGATGGATGAGGAGTCACCAGCTGAGGTATGGAAGAAATTAGAGGCAAGGTATATGTATAAATCTTTGTCGAACAAGCTTTATCTTAAGCAACGGTTGTATGGGCTAAAGATGAAGGAGGGCTCGGATTTGAGCCAACATATTAACAGTTTCAGTCAGCTAGTGAGTGACTTGAGAAAGGTTGATGTGAAGTTCGAGGAGGAAGATAAGGCGTTGTTGCTCCTGAATTCCTTATCGGGTTCCTACGAGAATTTGGTTACAACTCTGACAGTGGGAAAAGAGTCCCTGGAGTTGGAGGAGATCACAAGTGCTCTTTTAGGGTTTTATCAAAGGAGGAAAACTGGAGATGAACGCCCAGAAGCGCTGGTTGTGAGGGGTAACCATGGAGATCGAGGATGGAAAGATGGAAAAGGATCCAAGTCGGGGTCAAGGAGGTTTAGGGGAAATTGCTATGAGTGTGGTGAAAAAGGCCACCTGAAGAAGGATTGTCCAAGAAAACCTCGGGATCGCAAAGGAGGGTCGGGTTCCATGAATGTTGCCCCAGGTTCGAACTGGGTGGATGGGGACTATCTTTCTGTTTTATCAGGTCTAAAGCATTCGGATTCCTAGATTTTGGATAGCGCCTGTTCCTTTCACATGATGCCCAAGAGAGGGTGGTTCGATACGTACGAGTTCATTGATTCAGGGATGGTATCTATGGGTGATGGTATCGCTGCTAAGATCGCCGGCATAGGAGATATCCAAATCATGATGTGGGATGGTGTCGTGGTAAAGTTGTGTGGAGTTAGGCATGTTCCGAAGTTGGAGAGGAATCTGATCTCATTAGGAGCCTTAGATTGTGGCGGGTACGGCTACAAGGTAGTAGGTGGTCTAATCGAGATGGAGAAGAATACTGTGGTGGTGATGAAGGGTGAAAGAGATATTCGGAATTCCTACAGGTTAGTGGGGCGCACTGCTGTAGATGGAGTCACATCCTTGTGTTCTGAGGGAGAGGCAAGTAGCTCAGGTCATGTGAAGTTGGTTCGCGTGAGGGAACAAAGGCTCGACATGGATGGTTTGAGTAGAGTTGGGATTCGTAGAGACATAGATAGCAAGCTATGGTCGCTTTGTGGAGGCATAGTTGGCGAGAAGTCAAGGTTGTCTCGGAAAAGCTTTGTTAGCTGGGCCCCGCTATGGTTGTCTAAAGGGATGTGCACGTCAAAGATGTCCGGTTGACTTGGCATTGGGCATGAAAAGCCATTGGTGACATTATGCGCAAGTTGGGTATCTCACTCAAGGCCGAACTTTGGTGTTCGAAGCATGTTGAGGGTTCTACTAGGTGGAACAAAAGGTTGCCCATTGTACGCTGTGAATAGCGTTAGTTTGGTGCAAGGTGAATTGGCGGAAGAGCAGTTCGAGGTTGCGGAGCATGGGGCTGACCGGAAAATAGAGGGTACGTCTATTGGTCGCAAGGTTTCTTCTGCAAGGGGACTCGCTATTTCGGGTTCAATGGAGACTGGAGGGAATAGGCCAAGTGAGCTCGAAAGTTCGAGCTTTGGGGCTGGCTCCAAGTGATTGAACGAAGTGCGCGAGAAAGTTGAGATGGTCTTATTGATGATGGTGGTTATCTACGGTTGATGGAGTGAGTCGGTAGTCGAGTCGAGTTTCGCAAGTTCTCATGGTTCTTCATGGGGCGGAGTCTTCGTCAAGGTGGAGTTTGTTGAAGTTCTGGTGGAGCTTCATGGTTTCTCGCACGGGATGATTTCTCGCCAAGGTGGAGATTGTTGAGTTGTGGCGAGGAAATTCGGAGGGCCAGCGTCCGCTGGCTCCCCAGCGTATGCTGGGGGGGTCCAGAACGCGGGGCCAGCGTCCGCTGGTACCCAGCGTCCGTTGGGTGCTGCTGCTGTGACAGAATCTCCTAATTAGCTCGGAACTCGTTTTGGACTCCTAGTTTGACCTAGATAGGTTTTCTTGTACCCCAAGTGTTGCCTCCTATATAAAGGCATGTTACTAGGGTTGTATTAAGGCTTTGTGACTCGGTTCCCATCACCACGTTATATCCTTGTGTCCGTGTTCTTTTGCTGCGACTTTGTTCCCGCGTTGGTGTTGTGCGATCCTAACAAGGAAGCCCCGAATAGTCATGTAGTTGAGCAAAGAGTTGAATGGTATCTTCTCCTGTTACCAATGCCTCCAATTACTCTCTTTTCTCTGGTCTGCAAGGAATGCAAAACTTTAGTAGGTTACAGATTGGATTACATGCACCACATTTTTGTGTTTGCTGTAGCTATTTTTCAGTGACCGTGAAGCAGTAAAACTGAAGAAAATATGCAATTTTTAATATTGTTTTTTTCAATTCGTGGTTGCAGGATGTACGCGTTTGATGTCCTCCCAATGTTTGTGTTGCTCTATGGTAATTTCTTAATCTATCTTTGGATATTGTTAATTCGAATGGATATCAGCGCACCCTGACATTTGTTCTGCAACTTTTTGCTGCAGTTGTACATTATTTCATGTCCCTGCTTCTTGTAGCCCATGGTTTCCTACCTGAGCTGCTTTCGAATCTGCTTTTCATGGTGGCAGCCTCGTACTATCATTTTCTCAACCTTTTAGGTTATGATTCCTGTCTCGGTAATTAGTAACCTTTATACAGTCACAACCAAGGAATCCTCTATTTTTGTCCCGTTAGACTCACTACTGGAACCTAGAGTGTGATCCCAAAATTTATATAGTTTCCCAGCAAGCTTGTTTTCTTATTGAACTGGTTGTCTAGCTCGTGTGGTAGTTCTGAGTGCTTTGTTTCAAACCGGAACAGTATGGGTTCACAAAGCGAATTGCCAACCTGTTACAGTTGTTTCGTATATTTTATAGAAGTTTGTGCAATGACCTCCTAGTTGGAACATCCCCTAAATAGATGGGACGTCTGTAATAATATGTTTCCTGAATTACGCCTTGAATTTTAGATAGATGGCACACAAAACACAGACATTCTTATTCTAACATTTCTTATCTCTTTTCCTGTAGTGTTGCCCTTTTTGGAGAAAACAACATTCTTCCTTTATCCGATCGGCATTGTCATTGTTCTATCTCCTATCCGTAAGTCTTAACGTTTTTTCGAGAATTTATAAGTCCAGCTTGAATACATCTTTCAGTGTGGTTAAATTTGATTTTTCTCTTACAGCATAATCTGACATGATCATTAACTTTCCAGTGATTTTGAGTGGATTCAACCCATCAAGATACTTCATGAATGCATACTTCAGTCACCGGCTATGAACTACGGAACACTTTGACTTAAACATACACGGAGATTGGAGTAGATCCAGGGTCGGGATCCCAAGAAGAATAGTTTGCACGAGAAACGGAAGCCTAGTTTACACCAGAAATCTTTTTGCTCTTCCTTGTAGACCTTTCGCAGAGGCGAAGTCTCTCACCAACGGGGAAATGAGACACTTCTTTATTTTGGTCAGGTGATGTCCATGGTTAATGTGTATCCATTCAGATGCAACAAGACCGTCCTATGATTTTGGTGCAGCTTCTCTGTCTATACTTGGTGTAGTGAATCTGAGCAAAACCTGGTAGGACGACGAACAAACGTCTTCTAGGAAGATTCTCCATGAGTTTGCGTCCACTAACCAAAATTTTTAACCCATGTTCTTCATTTCGTGTACAAACTGCAAGCTTTCTGGATTCTATTATTATTATCATCTTTTCGATACTTGTTGGTAGAACCGGAAATCCGGAGTTTTCGAATCACCTTGTCTATCTAGGATCAGGGTGCTTCGAACACTCCATGACAATGATGTTATTATAAATTGTTCTTCAAAGTAAACTATAGTAAAATAAATGACTCCCAGCTTCATGGTCGGCTCTTGGAGCTGGCGACCTGAAACTAAATAGTGATGCTTCGATTTTCACCAAAAAAAAAAAAAAAATAGTGATGCTTCGATGGACTGGATTAGTCGCCGTAGTAGGCTTCGTGTTCTAGATCCGAATTGGGCTACCTCCCGTCCGCCTGCTCTATAGATGCACAGTTATTTTTGGATTTTCGTTTTCCTTCTGTGTCACTGATCTTTCTTGCTTAAAAATAAAAAAGCAGTTAGAGTCTCCAATCTGAGGATGCTGATCCCAGATCAATGAAGCAACTTCCATAAAAAAAGAACATCCAAAATGGCAACACATTATTTCAACATCGCCATTTATAGACAAGATAAGCACAATACGATTGAAGTCGACGTGATTATTTTAAGTTAAAAACTTGCGAGATAGAAAATAAACCTTATAAGATACGTCATAAATCTAAAAAATGATAAAATCATAACTATTGGTCGCCACATTGTAATTACACTCTGAAGATAAATGCACAAGATATGAAAACAGGGTACTTCGTGTTCTTTGCTCCTCTTCGTCCAGCAATTGTTTTTTCAAGCAACACCGCATAAATCTCTTAGAATCTTACCAAGTTCACCACGTCGATCTGGCAACTGAGAAAAATACTTGACCACTTGGTTGGGTTTCAGAGGAAGATGGCGAAGGCACACCTCTTCTGTTTTCCGTAACAGCTGACGACATTCTTTAACCAGTGAAGAACAAGGATGATCGCTCCCAACTCCGTTCACTAAACAGTGGATCGTGTCTTTTGAATCTGATTCAATAATGACCTTCAGTAGACCTCGACCAAGCGCCCACTCCAAGCCTCGTTTGATATCCGAAAGTTCCCCATGGAGCACCTGGGACATTTGTTTAAACAACTCTATCTCCGGCTTCAAGTACTCTATGGTATCCCTATGCCTATGTTCTATTTCCAACTGGCTTGTCGGCTCTATCTCCGGCACCAAGTTTTGTATGACATTCCATACCCCAAGGTCCATTATATTCCGGATCATCGACTCCATCCGTGGCACTGAATATATTTGGACATCCCCAAGTACATGTTCCATTTTTATAGGGTCCATCAACTCCAGCACCGACTTTTCTATGACATCCCTAAACCCATGTTCCATTTCCATCTGCATTATCAACACTATCTCCGGCACAGACTTCTCTAAGACGTCTGTAAGCCCACGTGCAACTTTCATCAGGCTCGCCTGCTCTATCTCCGAAACAGGCTCTTCTAATAAATAACTAGGCCAATGTCCTGTTCTAATCCAGCTCCTCAACTGCATCTTCCACTCTCTTATGACATCTCTCTGCCTATGTTCTATTTCCACTTGCATTATCGACTCTATCTCTAGCACGAACTTCTCTATGACATCCCTAAGCCCACGTTCCATTTTAGACAGGGCCCTCCACTCCTGCACCGTCTTTACTATGACATCACTGAACCTGTGTTCCATTTTCATCAGGCCCGGCAACTCTATCTGCAGCACCGACTCTTCTATGGTATGCTCCAGAAAATGCTTAATTTCGCTTCCCATCACTGACCCAAACCTATGCACCGACATTTCTACAAACGACTTCCCCAACCCCATCATCATCCCATCCACCAATTCTTTTAACACAGCCAGAATCATCAACTCTATTACATGCTCCCTGGGTCGTAACATAGCCAAAATCTTTTTGGCCTGGCTTGTCGCCAAGGCTTTTTTGATATTTGTAAACCCGTATTCCATCCGGCTGACCCAAGAAGAAGATCCAACAAGCCAGCGACCAGTCCAATCCCTTACAGCAAGGAACCCTGGGTCTGCACCATAGCCAGCTGCACAGAGCTTGACCCAACCCATGATTGGCAAGTCCACTCTCGATTGAGCTTTCTCCCTTACAATAAGGGGACCATCTGTATCAAGCATGAAAATTTAGGACAGCAGTCATAGAAGCCATGTATGTCCAAAAACAGAAAGATGACAAAATGCTACTTACCAACAACAAAATCATCATCACTGTCACCATCAACATAGCCAAACTCAAAAAATGACGTGCCTTTATCTGTCGTGGTTTTAATATTTACCGCACTCAAAGCATCAACGTAAATCATTGCCCAGTCACATTTCCGCCTACTTGTGTAAAATTCTACATTTTCAAAGAGGGGGTCTGCTGAATTCACAAATGCTCCAGCTTCGCTAATCAGAAAATTAGGAGGATCCCTTTCTACCGTGTCGCCGAATTTTAGTATCACGTTAACTTTAGCTGCAACCCAGTCGTCTTGTAATATCCTATTTTCCTCGGTTAATCCATTGGTTAAATAACAAAAGAACACTCGACATGAATTCTGAATAAATTTACCCTTCCGGACTACCAGCAAGCTATCACCAAGAGACAGGCTGATCTCGTAGGACAACTCCTTACTAAGACTCATCGGTTTTAGAGCAAATCCAACACAAATAGTTGGCACTCTCCTGCGAACCCGGAAAGATAGGGAATCTCCAGCTTCGACATACTGGAAAAACCATGGGAGGCTATCTCCAGGGACAAATATTATGGGGTAGTTGTTCTGCATCACATTATACAAGATTAGTCCTTAAAGAAACTATGAACGGAAAAAGGCCATAGCTACTACTTGATCACTTGTGAATGTGGGTAAGTGTTCGTGTGCGTGCATGAATGATTGCAAAACATTGGACAGAAACAGAAAGAGCACGGACCACTTCATTTCCGTAAAAGCACCTTGCTATGTTTTCACCACAACCTTGCACACATATTTCTTGTAAAGCTTCTGACCGCACAGGAGGGACAGACTTGAGCCTACGACACCCGCTGAGATTATATGTTTTCAGAACCGGAGAGGAGATCTCTGGACATGCTCTAAGGTTGCAGCAACCCATCGCACTGAACACTTCAAGCCGTGGAAGCTTCATCATTCCATGGTCATTGTCCTGATCAAACTTAACCAAGTTGCGACAGAAGTCTAGGCGTATTTCTATCAAATTTACAGCCCAAGAAAGGTTGGGAACTTTTTTCACCTGCTCAGAACCAGTGAATGACAAATATTTCACGTTTTCGAGCTCCTATCAACAATTTAAGAAGTAGTTAGTGCTTTGAAATCTATGTTAGGTAGTCAGTGGTTCAACACCTTAAAAGTAATGTAATAATAATGAGTGCAACAGTTGGTTGCAAAAACCATACCATGTGTGGATATCCTAGTGGAATAGGATGAATTGCATTCCCCAATCTCAGATCAAGAAGTTTATTGCCCATGAATTCACGTGGGAAGGAGGAAGAAGGATATTCCTCCCAGCTAATTACTATTACACTATTTGGCAGATGCTCTGGTGGTGTAGAAAACCTGGCATTCCTGATTATGAGTATTCTCAGATTAATCATGGTTGCGAAGCAATTATTTTTCCAGTCCACCACGCCATGTTTAGGCAATTCCAGCATCAAACCATGGATTGTGCTGGTTGCCTGCAATTGGTACAAGGAAGGGCATCATTTCCAATTAAAATATAATGATGTCTGTGTACTTAGTCTTAAGAGTCAACAGTCAACTTGAGTCTTAAGTTACATGAAATTAGTTAGTAATCCAACATTGCTAAAATAAGTAGATTGTTCTCATATGCTATAAACTTGGTCAATGCTAATGCTTTTGTTGTAACCAAATCTGTGGTAGTTAATACCCGGAAAACGTCCTCATGATGCCAGGTCGAATCTCTCGTAGTTAGCACCGGAAGAACATCCTCATGATGCCATAATCTACTGCGTTTACCTGGGTCTTCTTCAGACTCTTGTCTAACAATTTCCCTTCCCATGTCCCGTACAAGGTTATGCATCCATACTTTTCCATCTTGTCTTCTTATGAAACACTTCTCTTTCAAGACCTCCATTCCGACTTTGGGGTTGAAGCTACAGCCCTCAAAAATCTTCTCAAGATAATCCCAGGACTCCCCATTGAAGAAGCATGCGATGTCAAGAAACATCTGTTTGACATTGTATCTTAACTTATCATAACTCACTTTCAGTCTTGTAAATATATCATTCCTCATAATGCTTTTGTGGTCAGATAAAGTCGATTCCCATTCATCTTTCTCCTTACCACATACGTCAGCTCCAATAATTTCTAAAGCCAGCGGATGCCCTTGTGCATAATCTGTTAGATCATTGGAAATATCGGCATAATCAGCCACAGGTTCACTTATCTTGAATGCATGCCAACAAAATAGCTCAAGAGCTTCGTGATGATCCAGTGGTTTCAGTTCGTAGGTTCTCTCAGTATTAACTCTATGTTGTCGAAGCAGATCTTGGTGCCTTGTTGTGATAATCACTCTACTACCGGGCCCAAACCAATAGCGGTCACCGGCTAATTTTTTTAGCTGCTCCAATTCATCAACATCATCAAGAATAAGAAGGATCCTTTTGTTTCGGAGTCTCTGTTGCATTTCCGTCACTCCTTCATGAATATTCCTCAACTTGAGATCTACTTCCGCAAGAACTGTTGCTAGAACGGTCTCTTGCACAACGTACCAACCCATCTTCAGTTGAGGCCTTCACTCCAACTTCAACAAAGCACACGCTTTCAAATTGCACAGCAACCATATTATAGATGGCTTTGGCAAAGGTTGTCTTACCTATCCCACTGATTCCATAAATTCCGAAAATAAGGACATCATTTCCGGAACAAACAAATCCCGTGAGCAAGATGAACTCTGATATTCGTGAATCCAACCCGACAGGATTTTCAGCCAGATACAGCCGAGGGGGACCCAAAAAGCTCATGATCTGCTTGACAATCTTCTCAATAAACTCGTATTCATAGCTGAACAATCAGAAAATAAAAGATTCAAACATGCTGGTAATTTAATGATGCTATAATAATTCTCCATTTAAAAAAAAAAACACTTCTTGGAACAATGAAATTGTGCAGTAGTAGATTTAGATTTCCAGATGGACGTTTTGAGATGGGCGGATGGGAAAGATTTTCCTTATTTAACAATATAAATGTCGATTGGACAAATAATTTATATCAACTTCAAAGGCTGATCCATAAGAACTTCTAAGATTACTATGTGAAAATAAGGGCGACAAGATTCCTACCCGCCCAGGAATGATTCCCCTTTAAGCCTGGTTGCTATTTCCAAAGCTGACCTCCAATTCTGCACTCTGTCCTTACCATACCTCTGTTCGTGTACATCCATCCTCTGGTATCTCACTTTCGACGGGTCGACTTCATAGAAGATGGGGATAACTCTCTGCTTCCTCTCCTCCTTACACTGGAGTATAGTTAGCAGCTCATCAAGACACGAATTTGAGGAGGCATAGTCACCAGAGAATATAACAACAGAAACCCTCGATCCTTCAATGGCTTTGACAAGACTCAAGGAGAAATATCATCTCCGGTGCGAAGCCCTTCGGCATCTCGAAACACTCGGATGTGCTTCCTTTTCAAGTAGTGATACAGATGATCAGTGAACTTGTAGCGTGTGTCTGCACCTCTGAAGCTGAGAAATACGTCCCAATCCCATATCGATGCTTCGGACAAGTCAGTGATCATTTTCTGGCTAGGGGATTAAATTCGGATGAACCCAGATCAAGACATGCACCATAACGAAGAAATTTGATTCCAGTTTAACGATACTAGTCACTTCCAGGAGTAAGATTAGAAGAATTTACTCACCGATAGTCCGCAGGCCCGAACGTGAATCATGATTAGGTATCAAGTACAATTTTGTGGTAGCTCAATTCAACACGGTAGTCATAATTGGATGGCAAGAAGGGCTTCCTTCCGGACGATAAAAGCCGTTTCATGGGAAAGTGTGTATGGCCAAAAGTTACCTCCTTTCCCACTCTATACACTATTTTCATGGGAAAGTGTCTATGGCCAAAAGTAACAAAATTGTAGAAAAAGACATAAATCATACACTATTCAAATCATGATAACTCTAAATGTAAATTTTAAATAATTAATAAATCATACACTATTCAAAATTCATTTAATAATTATATGTTCTAACAAAAACTAAAAAAATCTAAAACAAAGTCATTATCTTTTTTTATTGTACAACATATACAGCATGTCCATGTTGTAACCTCATCAAAAAATAGTATAGATATATCAATATTAAAATTAACAAATATTAATATTTAAATGCATCAATTGAAACTCAAAGAGACTGTAACCAACAAATCCCATAAATCATCATCTAATATCAATTTTAAAATAAATGAGTATCAATATTAACATAAACTTATACTAATATTAAAATAATCGAATATCAATATTAAACAAGTACACATTTGTTTTACCCTTATCCACTTCGTCGTCGTCCTCCTCCCTCCTCCCCTCTTGCTATTGCCGGACTATGAAGGTCTTGCTGTCGGCGGACTATGAAGTTCGGATCCGACCAGGGTACACCTCCTACGAAGGCTATAAGAAATGATGATTTGGAAGAGATACGTGAATTAGGTTCTGGTATGTATGGAGCTATTTTTCATGGGAAATGGAAAGGTTCTGATCTGGTCATATAGAGGATAAAAGTCAGTTGTACTAGGAAACCTTCTTAAAGGGAGCGTCTGGTATCTTTCTCTCTTCGGCCTTTTTTTCTTTTCAAAAAATGAATGGAAATGTTCGGTTTTTTATAATAAGTTCTTAGGCTAATATTGTTGGTCATCGGGTTTGGTGTACTTGATTAGTATCTACGGCATTCGAGACAAGTGTTGGACACTTTATCTGTAAGATGAGATTGTCATGTATATTTTAGTACGATACGAGCTACAACAATCGTCCCCAAGATACAATAACTGTTGGGTATTTCCAAGAATATCGCACACGTTTCTCAAAATTTTGGGCAAATCCCGTGTATACTCAAAATTTTTGTTTCAGACATTTTGTAGTGAAGAATGGAGGGAGAGAAGACAACTATGCTAGGATGATGCAAGTTGTTGGGATGGATTGCAAATGAGAGATAAAGGCTTATTTATAGGCTGAGCATCCAGAAATCCAAGGGAACACCATTGCTCCTAATCCAGATGTGCATATTAGTGTTCCTTGGAGTTGGCTATATGCAGGGCCTCGTGCCTTTCCAATGTCTTTTGGAAGCCTCATCAGCCTGCTCGTGTCCCTTCACGGATGGCTATTAGGGAGCCTTATCCTACCTTCATGACCCTTCAGAGGTACGAAGTTAACTACTCAGTCTCGCATCTTGTCGTTGTTTGGATTTCGGATTTGGCCAAAACTTTAGAGCTCTTCTGGCTCCTCAAGTTGTGTGCAAAGTGCCCAGTGCACCTCAAGTGCCCAATGCACCAAAAAGCACCCAAGCGCCCACTCCCGTGCCTGCGCTCATACCCGTGCTCGTACTTGGATGATGCTTTGTACTGTTCTTATAGCTGACAATGAGTCAATATAAGAGTGGTCAACCAAGTGGATAGCTAGGACTAGGAATTCCTTATAAACAACAAAATATTCCTTGTACTATTTCATGTGGTACACACCTCCTTAACACCTTAACTTGTCTTTAGACTTTTGGTCTTTTGGGCTTTTCTCCATCTTTGGGCTCATTCACATTTCTAAAAATCCTCCCCATGAATGATGACCAATCATGCAAACTCTAATCAAAAGTTCAAATGTGTTATTATTACATTAAGACAAGTAGCTTATAGCTTTGAACCTTCTATAGTAATATATTATCAGATTTACTCGATACTCGATGAACGTCATATCTTAAACTGTCAGTTTTTGGTGTAAACCAGGAGAATAATATTTACACAATAATAACCCTAGTGTATTTAGGTTCTCACGTTGTATCTATTTTGGTCATGTACTATATCTTATATTCATAAGTATTTTTTTTCTCTATTTGAAGCGACTGCACTGCACTGCACATTTACATAGGTGATCTCCTATTAGGGGTATCCTGCCATACTCCACCTTTATCAAGTTATAGGAATCATTAATAACATAATGCTTATCCTTACCATACCTTTGGAGGTCCACACTAGGATTGCTTCTGAGAATGAGATAGATTCCAAGTGATTAACAAAACTCTCCAAAACTTAGTTGTCTTATTAAACAAGTTTGTGGGATCTTTACTCATCATGGTTGAGTTACATCTATGGATGTCCTTTAGTGTGTGGATTTTAATCTTATTCCCCTTACTACATTGTACATTTGATCTCTATTGATTCCTTTCGTAAAAGGATCAGCTAAGTTATCCTTGGACTTTACATAATTAATAGTGATCACCCTACTAGAGATCAATTATCTAATGGTATTGTGTCTCCAACAGATGTATCAATACTTTCTATTATATATTATACTTTGTGCTCTCCTGATTACATACATGCTATTATAGTATATCAATATGGGAGACACAAATTTGTTCTAGTATAAAATATCCTCTAGGAAGTTTTTAAGTCATTCAACTTCTTCCCCAAATTTGTCTAGTTCTATAAATTTTGACTCCATGATGGCTTGAACTATACATGTTTGTCTAGAGAACTTCCAAGACATGGCTCCTCCTCCAATGGTAAATAAGTATTCATTCGTGGATTTAGAGTCCTTAGTGTCTGATATCTAATTTGTATCACTATATCTTTCTAATATAGCTGGATATTTAGCATAATGTATGCCATGATTCATGGTATGCTTTAAATTCCATGACTAGTCAGTGATCCTTTCTTGGATTACTTGTAAATCTACTAAGTTTATAAATTGAATACAAAATATCACGACATGTATAGTTTGTTAAGTACATCAAACTCCTAATAATTTGTGCATAATTCAATTGAGATATTAGGTCCCTCAATTCTTGGCTAAGTGTAGATTCAAATCTACTAGAGTCTTAACTAGATGTTTTTCAAAAGCTTCAAATTTCTTGAGCATGTTTTCCATGTAGTGAGATTGTGTTAAGATAATTTTGTCAACATTCTTAGAAATTTTTATCCCTAGTATGACGTCTACTAGACCTAACTCTTTCATGTCAAAATGGTCCTCTAACATTCACAATAGCCTCTTTATTGCTTCTTATAATTAGTAGGTCATTCACGTACAAACATACAATTATGTAAGATTCAGGTGTGCCTCTAATGTAAATATATCTATCGCACTCATTGATCTTAAAGCCATTTAACAATATTGTCCTATCAAATTTCTCATGCCATTATTTTGGAAGCTACAAACCCTTTATGTTGCTCTATGTATATCTCCACTTCTAGTTCTCTATTTAGGAAAGCTGTTGATGAGTGCTTAAAACACTCAATCTTTGTGTATATTTCTTAAGATCTTTTTAGAGTTTTTAGCTGTTGATGAGTGCCTAAAGGAGGCACGAATTTGTAACTCTCCTCTCTGCCATGGAGGTTAGGAGAGAAGGTGAGAGCTTCATTGAGAATTGATAAGCATTCTTCTCTTGTACTCTCCCTTTTATTGATTAATGTTAAGTATGTCCTTGTTGATGTTTATATTGTGTTATTGCATAAGTATGTGTGAGTAGTATATTAAGTGGGTTTGGGGCCTAGAAACTAACAAGTAATCAACTAATTTGAGGGGTTAAAACTAATAAATTTATGTTCTAGCTAATGAACTTAAAGTTTAATTCTGGTTTCATATAGATTATGATCATTATTAGTTCTTGCCTTTGATAATGGTTTAGACTAGTTGGCTATGATAAAATCTTTGTGAATAACCATGATTATGATCTTAGTTAAGACTTGAGACCGAAAGGAGATGGAATTAATGAAAAGATTAACTAGATGACTAATTGCTTAATGAATGAGAAATCTACTTAAGTAATTAATTGTCCACTGAATGATACTTATAGTTTGTTCTTAGCTTGGTTTAAATCAATTAGTGGGGTCGAAAGAACATCTAGTTGGTTTAAGTTTTGCTAAAGTTCAATTTAGACAAATCTAGCATGAAAGTGTAGATTTGTTGCTCATGAAACACTCGGACCATACCACGAACATAATAAACACCCTGAGTTGTTTGATTGCATAAGTTTCAATGGTACCAAACTCACTTTTAGTTAAGTTTGCTAAATCAGATTGTTAGTTTTGTATTTTGAAGTTCATAGACTTTTAACTTGCTTAAATCTTTAGATCATTACTTTAGAAGTTTGTACGAGTTATCAATCAACCAATCTTCATAATATACTCCTAAACAAGTTTGGAAGCTAAGTACGAAGCCTTAAAACTCAATTCCTTAAGGATCGACAAAACCAGACTTGTTCTGTGCTATTGTTGTTGATTGTTGGCGCACGCCATAGGGCACTGGCGAGCGCTATTGTTCTTGCATGACCAACATTGGCGCACGCAAAAGAAGAGTAGCGCACGCCAAAGGTATCACTTTGTTTGTTCATCATTTCTTGTGTCTAACACTGGTGCCCCTTTAACACAGTCAACTTGATTTGTGATGTTATAAAACGTACGCTACAGTTGCCTCACCCCCAGTGGCTAGGGCTTGGCCATCTTGTCACTTTGCTTATTCATCATTTCTTGCCAGAATAGGAATCTCCTCCCTTGAAGGACATCTTCTGCCCAGCGACTATTACTCACGACAAGTTAGTGAAGTGGCACCTTCTCTACGAATAAGATAACCATGGTGCCATCGTCTACAAGGTCATCAAGTGGGAAGATCGTAAGGCTATCTGGGAAAAACTGCGGGACTCAGAACCTGAAACACCCTCGATTCCTGACCTTGCACAACGACTAGAGAATTTGGAGACCCAGGTCCAGACCTTCGCCTCCGACCATGCAGCCCTCAAGAGTCAATACCAAGTCAACCAAGAGTACAACTGCGCACAGTAGGAGTGGCTTCGGAGTTAGTATCCACCTCAGCCGCCTCCTCAACACTAAATAGGTGTTTTCGCCCCTTTTCTCTACTTTTGTCATGCATTTGTGTTCTTGTTTTTTTTCGTTGTTAGCATAGTATGCCACCTCACATTGAGGACAATGTGTTCTCTAAGTGTGGAGTTGCATGGTGTGTGCTTTGTGATGTATAGGAATGTTTTCCATTGTTTTCTTCTGTTAACATACACATGTGATCGAGTTTGTTCTGTGTGTGGCGTGTGTTTTTGATTAATGTGATTGAGTCGTTTGCAACTGATGAACCTCCCTCCGAACTTTTTGAACTTAGAATGGTAGCCAAATTTTGTTGCCTAGTCAGGAATCAAATTTGAGCTATCTGGAATAGAGTTGTGTAGGTACTACATCCTTGGTTATTTAGGTTGATAGTCGCACTAAGTAGACCATGCTGGAGAGCTTGATGAGTGATCTTGTAAGGATTTGTACCGAAGGATGAGACTCCCGTCTCTATTTTGTCCATGAGGTGCTTGCATGTTTCGGGTGATGAGAGTAATATATTAGCAATTGGCATGATTTCATAGTGCGGGGCGAGTTGTATATCGAGCGCCATTTTGATGTTTAGCCTAGAGCCTTAGAGCTAAAAATCCACCCTTTTCTGTTGCTTAACCCCATTGAGCCTAAGCTTATTCATTGAATTATTATGTGTACATAACCTTACAAGCCAATATTCGACCCCCACCTACCCTTAACTGTCCAGTCTGAGGGAATAAGACATCGATTGTGGGATAACTCTGTAAGGGTGCATCTTGTAGTATAGCTAGGGGGTATTGATTATCAATTGGGTTTGAAAAGGGTAGAATTGAGGCCAACATTAAAAAATTAGGATAAGTTGCTGTCAAATGTGCATGAAGTTGGGAAAGAAAAGAAAAAAAAAGAGAGAAGAACAATGAAAAAGAATGGAAAAGGTTCCTTGTGAAAATGTGAAAAGTGAAAAGAAAAGCACGTGCATAACTTTAATTAAAGGCACAACAAAGTGAGTGACTTGTCCCGAGTGAATTGCCTCTAGGATGTGGGAACGCTGGGTTGAATGTTTAGTCACTATAGGGTGACTTGTTCCTATAGCCGAGAGTTAGATTTTCTTTGTAACCCTCAGATTGGGTTGTCAAGCCATTGCCCAATCATTTATCTGCCCCTACCTTAACCCACATTACAACCTTGATGCAAAGTCCCTTTTGATTACAAAGTCTGCATTGCTTGAGAGAGTGTCAAGTACAAAGTATAATATTCTTAGACCCCGAGCATGTTTGCGAGTGATAGGTAGTTGACTACTCAATATAAGTGAGAGTAAAATGATCCTACCCACTGAGTGGTCAGTTCTCATGTATGGTCTGCATAGTTCAAAAGTTGGGCTAAATAGCTGAGGATGTTGTGCTTACATGGTTTTTACTCTTGGCACTTGGATGAGACGAATGATTAGCGATAGGATGAAACACGCCATGATTTGTTCCAAGTAAAGAGGAGCCATGAAGACAGTAGTTTTGATGCAACTTGCTTGAGGACAAGCAAGAACTAAAGTGTGGAGTTGTGATGTGCGTGTAAATGGACACACATCTACTTATATTTTGTGCGTAGTCTGTTTGTGTTTTGATTTCATTTCGTCGTATGTCGAAGTAGGTTTAAGGCATTTTTGTTTATGTTTAGGAGTGGAAGATCTGTCGGAATTTGGTTATTTTGTAGGTATCCAGCGAGGATTGAAAAAGGGTCGAGAAGTGGTGCATTTGCTGATCGGATAAATGAAGTGTCGAAGGTGCATTGAAGACGGATGCTGAAAGACCAGTGCTCCGCTCGCAAAATCTAGCGTGCACTGGAATGGAGTAGATCGAAACCCAGTGCCCCGCTGGGAAAATCCAGCGAGTGCTGGGTGGGTCGAGGAAAATCTGATTAACCTGTTTAGTCGAGTTATGACTTTTCTTTTTTAGGTTTTCTTTTCTTTGGACTATATAAGGTCTTTTAACCCTAAATTTTAGGGACTCTTTAACGTTTTCACGCAAGATTCAACCCTAGTTTTCTCTTCATATTGTTCACTTTCAATTTGGAGAATTGTAATTGACGATTCAGATCAATCAATCAACGAGGTATTTTCATAACTCGTGGTCGGGTGTTATCTTTTCATTCATCTACTTGATCATTGATTGTTTGGTTGATTCACATTGAGTGTTCACGTTTTAGGAGTGACGACCTTAATTCGTAACACAGATTACATTCTCATCTTCTTTGTTTTGTTCAGTTAATTGATCGTTGTGCGAATTTAGGATTGACAACCCTAGGTTTGTTCTGTGATTCGTAGTAATTAGTCACAACCAAATCATTTGAATTGAATTGCTTAGATTAAAGTTGAGAATTCATAATCCGGTAATTAAAGAATTGATCCATCTATCCATGTGGAGACGATCTTACTTATCTTTATATTACTTGTGCGATTGTGTTCTCTTGCACGTATTTTTAACCCATTATTTATCGCATCAAGTTTTTGTGATGTGTGTGTAAATGGACACACATCAACGTGCCCCACAACAAGGACCACCTGGTTTTCAACCACGTGGATTTGTGGGAGAAAGAATGGGGGCCCTTGAGGAGAGATTTGACAAGGTAGAGAAGTTCATCCAACAAAATGGAGAATCATCCACTAACCAAAGTCAAATATTGAAGGCCTTGGCAAGCCAAGAAGAAAGGCAAAATAATTTGGAATAATTCCTTAAGGGACAAGCGACTGCCATGTGAAACATGGAAGTACAACTTGGGGAAATTGCAAAGGCAAATGCCCAAAGAGCTTCAGGCTCACTTCCAAGTTCTACCGAGTAAAATCCTCGAGGCCATATAAATACGATCACCTTAAGAAGTGGGAAAGAATTAGCTTATCAAACAATCAAAGAGAAGGCTAAGAAAATTGATGTTGTGATCCCCGACCAAGACAAGGTAGAAGAAGTGCCGATTGAGAAAGTCATGCAAGAAGAAGTTGTAGAGGAAGAAGAAGTTTACGTACCACCACCACCAATGATTCCCATTCTACCTTATCCTCAGAGGGTAAAGAGAAAGACGGGAATGGATGAGAAATTTATCCGTTTTATGGAGAAAATGAAAGATGTTCAGATTAGTGTCTCTTTTCTTAAGATGCTAGATCAAGTTCCACACTATGCCAAGTTTCTAAAGGAACTTGTCACAAAGAAGAGGAAGTGGGAAGATAAAGAGACAGTCGCCCTCACGGTAGATTGTAGCTCTCTAATTTCAAAGAACATTCCTACTAAGCTTCAAGATCCTGGGAGTTTTACTATTCCTAGTTTTATTGGTGACAATGAGTTTCCAAAGTGCTTATGTGATTTAGGCACAAGTATCAACTTGATGCGTTTATCGACATTTCAGAAACTAGGGCTATGTGAAGTTAAGCCAACTTCAATGCTACTCTAGTTGGCAGACCAAACTATTAAGAAACCATTCGGTGTGGTTGAGGATGTCCTGGTAAAGATTGACAAGTTCATCTTTCCAGTAGACTTTGTGGTTCTGGATTTTTCTGAGGACAAGAACTATCCACTAATTTTCGACAGACCCTATCTCAACACAGCACACGTATTGGTAGATGTGCATAATGGTAAATTGGTTCTAAGAATTGGAGATGAGAAGGTTGAGTTTAACATGACAAGTGTGATGCGCCATCCTCTTGTCGAAGGGATGTATATGAAAATTGACGTTGTAGATAAATGTATCCTCAAATTCTGCAAGGAAAATATCTCTAAAATTGAGGATAAAGGACAACAAGAAGAAGAGGAGGAAATTGAGGAAGAAGTAAACTATAATGGTGAACTCTCATACTTACAAGACCAGTTTACTACCTTGCAGGTGCAAGTGCAGGATTATGTAGTGACCAACCAGATGAACTAGGATCGATATTATGAGGAGCACGATAGAGAGATGGCAGAGCAGCGTGCCTTCAGGGCAGAACAGGGGGCATATGCTTAGTGGATGCGACAATGGGCCAAGAACTTCGGCGGTGGATTCATCTTTCCACCACAGGACCCACAATAGGACCCGCCACAGCCGCCAGCACAGGATTGACAGGGAGCTCTTACTTCCTTACCTTTTGTTATTTTGTTTTTGGTTATTTTATTTTATGTTATTTTAGTTATTTGCTTCTTTATTTGTGTTAGATTTTTAGTTTAGGATTGTTGAGTTTGTTTGTTTGCTTGTCTTTGCTTATTATTACTTGCATGCTTGCGTATATTGTTTTTTGTGATATTTGTGTTTTTGTATGCGTGTTTTAGACACCTTGAGGACATTGTGTCATTCAAGTATGGGGGAGGGTTCATTCTAGGAATCTTCCTTTCTTAGGTTGTTTAGAGTGTCTAGGTTGTATAGGTTTAGACTTGGCATGAATTTTTCCAAACTTTGACCCCCCCTCAAAAATTTTCAACTTGTGTTAGAATTTTATCAAACTCTTAGTTAGGAATTTAATTCAAGCACAACGCCTAGTAATTAGTAGGAACCTCACACTTTGCTGTTTAGGCTAGTTGTTTCATTATGTAGACTAGACTAGAGGGTATATGAGTAAACCTTGTAAGGACTTGAGCCGACAAAAGAGACACCAGTCTTTATTTTTCATGAGGTGCATACTAGTGTTAGTTAATCGAGGCATCCTACTAGTACTTATCGTAGTCTAGGTTGCATGGAAGTTAGTGAGATGACGGGGCATTCTTTGATATTTGAGCCTAGAGCCTTAGAGCCAAAATCCCTCATTACCAGTTGTGTTAAACCCTTTGAGCTGAGCCTTTTCTTGATCTTAGATGAGGAAGCCAATTATAAGCCAACTTTGAGCCCTATGTCTATCATCATCCCTACCTTTGATCATCTGATTTGAGGACACATAGGTTACGCATATTGGGGATGTATTGTATTGAGAGTAGTTGGTATCTAAAACCAACTTAGGGTATATGGTTGGGGATTTTTATGGTATATGACCATTCGAGAAGCCAAGTTTGCCTAGACATGTGCATGTTGCCTAGTTTGTTGAAAGTAAAAGATAGAAAAAGAAAAAAAAAGAGAAAAGAGAAACTCAAGAAAAAGAAAAAAAAAGTGAAAAGAAAAGAAATAGAAAAAAAGTGAAAAGAAAAGAAAAAGAAAAGAAAAAGAATGTGAAGTTGAATAAGCATAGTTTCTAGGAAAAACTTGGGCTTCTTGGTCTTAGCACATTGGGATATTGGGGAGTTTTACTTTTATTATACTTGGTGAGGGTTTTTAGCATAGTTGAGTGATTGCATAGTTCTTGTATCGAGTCCTCGGATTGGGTGGTTTAGCCACTATCCATACATTTTTACCTCACCCTGACCTTCAGCCCCATTACAACCCGATGAAAAAGCCCCCCGATCATTGACAACCATTGCGACTTTTAGATAACGTTGAGTAGCACGTAGGATGCTTTGAGATATTTACTTGTATGCGAGTGATAGGGAAGTTGACCATACACACTACATGAGTGAAACACTTTACTATCCTCGAGAGTTTAACCTTTTAGTGTCTTTTACGTAGAGTTAACACTTGTTTAAACAATAGAGTGTCGAGGTGTCTACTAGTTCGTAGTGTTTTGTGTTTTGAATTGATGAACTAACTAGGTTTATGATGGGATTTTGATATAAGTTGATGTTTTTGAGGGAAGTTAAGTTTTGATCTAGTTATGCCAAGTTTTTACCTTATCTTGTATTTATGTGTTCTTATGTGATTTTCGTTTAGTTTTTGTTCGTATTTGAGTTTTGCTCGGGGACAAGCAAAGATACAAGTGTGGGAGTGTGATGAGTGCATAAAACACTCAATCTTTGTGTTTATTTCTTAGGATATTTTAGAGTTTTTAGTTTGTTTTCATTGGTTTCTAGTTATCTTATGTTAGTTTTTATTCATTGTGATTTTTTAGTTATGTTTGTCATTTCTCATTGTGTTTTTTGTGGTTTTAGGAGCCTATTCATAGACTTAAGGAGGATGCTTGATTGACGGTGGTAAGGCATGGGTGAGATGGAACTCACGAGAGCAAGAAAAACAAGGCATGCCAAGGTATTATGGCGCACGCCATAGACACTAGTGGCACACACCATTGGTGCTCGGATGGAGGGAGGTCACTCTGACATTGGACTTACGGCATGATTGGTGCACGCCATAGGCGCTATTGGCGCACGCCAGAGACAGACAGGGACAGAAGTTGGCCAACCCACTTGGTCTTCTCATTGGCAAACACTTGGGGGGCCAAATGAATCGAATTGACACGCTTGGAGGGGGTGGCAGACACATTAGGGAGATAATGGAGGGTAGTTGTTAGAATTTTTAGGTTAATTTATGTTTTATTTACTTTGACTTTGGATTTTAGCTCATTATGACACATTATGACATTTTGAGAGAGAGAGAGAGAGCATTCAAGAGAAAAGAAGGCACGAATTTGTAACTCTCCTCTCTGCCATGGAGGTTAGGGGAGAAGGAGAGAGCTTCATTGAGAATTGATAAGCATGCTTCTCTTGTACTTTCCCTTTTATTGATTAATGTTAAGTATGTTCTTGTTGATGTTTATATTGTGTTATTGCATAAGTATGTGTGAGTAGTATATTAAGTGGGTTTGGGGCCTAGAAACTAACATGTAATCAACTAATTCGAGGGGTTAAAACTAATAGATTTATGTTCTAGCTAATGAACTTAAAGCTTAATTCTGGTTTCACATAGATTATGATCATTATTAGTTCTTGCCTTTGACAATGGTTTAGACTAGTTGGCTGTGATAAAATCTTTGTGAATAACCATGATTATGATCTTAGTTAAGACTTGAGACCAAAAGGAGATGGAATTAATGAAAAGATTAACTAGATGACTAATTGCTTAATGAATGAGAAATCTACTTAAGTAATTAATTATCCACTGAGTGATACTTATAGTTTGTTCTTAGTTTGGTTTGAATCAATTAGTGGGGTCGAAAAAATATCTAGTTGGTTTAAGTTTTGCTAAAGTTTAATTTAGACAAATCTAGTACGAAAGTGTAGATTTATTGCTCATGAAACACTCAGACCATACCATGAACATAATAAACACCCTGAGTTGTTTTGATTGCATAAGTTTCAATGGTACCAAACTCACTTTTAGTTAAGTTTGCTAAATCAGATTGTTAGTTTTGTATTTTGAAGTTCATAGACTTTTAGCTTGCTTAAATCTTTAGATCATTAATTTAGAAGTTTGTTCGAGTTATACATCAACCAATCTTCATAATATACTCCTAAACAAGTTTGGAAGCTAAGTACAAAGCCTTAAAAATCAATTCCCTGAGGATTGACAAAATTGAACTTGCTCTGTGCTATTGCTATTGATTGGTTGGCACACACCATAGGGCACTGGTGCGCACCATTGTTCTTGCACGAAGAACATTGGCATGCATAAAAGAGGAGTGGCGCATGCCATATGTGCCCAGAAGTTTTGGGCCGTGCAACGAGCTTGTGAGGCGAGCTCTATTGGACACAGTTGGCCCATGCTAGAGGCACGAGTGGCGTACGTCATAGATGGCCAGGGGGCCATAGATAACATATGAATCATCAGCATGCCTAGGATCAAGCACAAAGGATAATCCGACACTTGGGTGAAGAACAACTGTCTTTAGATCTATCTAGTAGTTCTCAAGGTTATAGAGCACTGTCACAACTATGAGAACTCTAATTGATGTGATTCTTGTGATTGGTGAATAGGTATTAAAGAAATCATATTTCTCCTATTGTTTGAATCCTTTAGTTACCAATCAAGCTTTATACTTGTTGATTGATCCATTAGCTTTGTATTTCTTCTTTAGGATCCACCTGTAACCCAAAGGTTTGCAATATGGTGGGACATCCACAATTTTTGATTTAGCATAATGGATTCTATCTCACTATTAATAGGTTCTTTCCAGAGAGGAACATCTAGACTGGACATTGCCTCTTGGATGATCCTTGGTTCATCTTCTAATATTTAGGTTAACCAAAAGACTTATTACTTTTGTTTTTTTACTATGTCTAGATTCATCATCTTCCTGATTTGACCCTTGCGTAGTTTCATGAGCCCTTTTGTTTGGACTTCCTTCCTTTCTTTCCTTATTAGGAAAGATATTCTCAAAGAATGTTGTATTTCTTAATTCTATGACCATTACTACGTTTATTTTAGGGTTTTTAGATTTATGCACCAAAAATTGATAGGCATTACTATTTTGTGTATATTCGATAAAGATGCAATCAATAGTCTTGGGTCATATTCTTACCTGCTTAAGCTTAGATACTTTGTGTGGCAGCTTGTTTAGAATATAGTCAGCTGAGAGCACAGCTTTCCCCCCCATATTCTAGAATGAGGCTGAGCTAATCAATATAACATACATTATCTCCTTAAGAGTTTGATTCTTGTATTCAACTATGCCATTTGATTGAGATGAGTAAAGAATAGTTGTCTGATGAATAATACCATATTTTTGGCAGAGTTCCTCAAACAGAGCTAAATATTCTTCTCCTCAATCACTTCATATCATTTTATTTTATTGCTAAATTGATTTCTAGCCTCATTCTTGTATCATTTAAAGGTAACAAGAGCTTCATCTTTTATCTTTTGTGAGATAAACATAGCAGCATCTTGTGCAATCATCAATAAATGTGATGATATATTTCTTCTGGGGTAGCACTTCTTTCCACCAAATGAAAAGTTTATTTGATCATTTTAGCTTCTACATATACTTTACATCTATCGAATGGGTTAAACTCTAGATTTGGTAGTAAATTTATAGGAAAAGTACACATAAGTACCCTGGCCTGTTCCAAAATTTACTAACTTTCTTAGCGAGTTTAAATTTACGTGTCCTAATCTACCATGTCATAAATTAGAATACTTGGTCAAGTAAGGAGAAGCATTAACTTTATTTTCATAGTTAAAGGAGCAATATATGGTTATTATATTCATCTTAAATAGCCCCTTCTCTAGGTAATCCTTTCTTATAGATTCACCTGCTTGGTCAATACAAATTTATTAGCCTAAAATAAAAGCTTATGACTGGCTTTGCTTAATAATGAGTCAGAAACTAAGTTTTTACAGATGTCTAGGACATGCAGCACATTTTTTAGGGTCATCTCCTTGCGCGAGGTCAACTTTAGGACTACCTTACCCAGACTAATGATCTTAGATGCTGCAAAATTTCCCATGAACAACTTTTGGCCGATGATCAGGATGTAGCTTGAGAATATCTCCTTGTTCGAGCAGACGTGGCGATTTGTTCTTGTGCCTATGAACTACAATATCAGATTGTCTACTAGGTTAGCTTTAAACATTATGAATGAAAAATCTATCTTGGATGAGTCTTCAACTAAGTTAGTCTTTCCATGATCATCCTTCTACAATAGGCTATAGTCCTTTTCAATGTAGCCGAGTTTATCATAAATGTAGTAGTGGTCCTTGATCTTATTGTTATTTTCTTCTTGGGGCAAAGTGCATTGTGGTCTCAAAGTTGGTCTTGCTTTGCTTAACTTCAAATTTTTGGTTATCTTCCTCAATCCTAAGTCTCACGATCAGGTTTTCTATGCCTATGTCCTTCCTCTTGTGCTTGAGGTAACTCTTGAAATTCTTTCAGAATGGAGGCAACTTCTTGATCATTGTAGCTCATAGAAAAGACTCGATGAGTTACATTCTTTGACTTGGATCTCATGAATGATCAGTGATGCGATAAATATTGGGTCTAAATTATGTGCAAGAGAACATGATCACTCAAGTAATATAGTGATAACTAAGATCGTCTCCACATGGACAGATGCATCAATTCTCTAAGTACTGGACTATGAATTCTCAATCCTAATCTAAGCAATTGAAATCGAGTGATTGAGTTGATAGTTCTAATCCTACGAATACGATTGCGTTTGAATCTAGAGTTGTCAATCCTAAACCCTAACAATAATATCTAAGCAAACAAAACAAAATGAAATAAACAGATGCAATCTCGTCCTATGAACTAAGGTTGTCAATCTTAATTCTAAGCATACGATACGAATCAATCAAACAATAAATAATCAAGCAATTGAATGAAAAGACAAAACTTGATTACAAAGTATGAAAATACCGCGTTGATTGAAAATCCAAATTGTTGAAGTAAAGTGAAAGTAATAAAACCTAAAAGCTATGACTCTTGCGTGAAAACTGGCCAAGAATGTCTCTAACCTAAGTTTCAAGCCCTTATATAGGTTAGCCAAAGATACCTAGCTAAAAAGAGACATAAACTAAGCTAAACAAGATGAAAATTGCCAGGCCAGCAACCACTTAGGGCCCAGCAAACACTGGGATCCAAAATATGGAGTTCTCTGCCTCTCCCCCAGTGAACGTTGGGGGCCCAGCAAACGCTGGGTCAAAATCACAGAAATCGTAAAACCTAAAACATCAAAGTTGTAGGTCAAGGTGTTTCGGATCTACTCGTTTTAGAATCACTCAATTCGGAGTTCGTATGAAAAAGTTATGCATTTTCTAACAAAAGTCAACGGATTGAGCCTAAACCATTCTTTGTTAACTCTTCTTGCGTTCTCACTGATTTGCGTCTTGCTCGCCATTGCCTACAAAACACACAAAACTCAATAAACATCTACTTCTTGACTAAACACACATAATAACCTAAACATTCAACGAAACACAACCTAATTGACCCAAAACACGACTAGACACTACGCTAAACATAATGAATTGTGTGTATATTTACGCACACATCACACCCCCACACTTACTTCTTTGCTTGTCCTCAAGTAAAGTGCATCAGAAGTACCAAATAAATGGCACCCTCAAAGTGCAAATTCTTGTCACAAGATGATCCCATGGTCACGTAGATCACACACCCAAGTATAACGAATAAGAATCACATAAACATCCTATCCTCAATCGTTTAACCCAGCTTTTGCACCAAGCATTCTAAACTAGAGGGTTGACCACTCGTAAGATTGGATCAATTTTAAGCTCACATATTATAGTAGTCAACTACCCTATCACTCGTGTACGCATTCGGGGTCTAACAATGCTAGACATCATACATAAACACACTCAAGCCAAAATTGAATGCATCATCAGAGGGACTTTTCTTGGGTTGTAACGGGGCTGAGGGTAAAGGTGAGGTTATATAAGTATGGATAGTAGCTAAACCACCCAACCAAGGAGCTATATAAAAATGTTCTAACTCTCGTCTATTCTATGCATCTCACTCTATGTCTAAACGCTCATCCCAATGTATCCCATATCCTAAAGACCAATTGTTCCTCACTTGCTCCATTATTCTTTGTGCTTTTTTTTCTTTCACAATCATTCTTTTCTTTCCACTTTCCTTGATTTTTCACTTTTGCCTTTCCAACTTTCCACTTCCATGTTTCTTTTCATTCTTTTTCCATTTTCTAGCACAAGGTTTCTTTCTTTCTCTTTTACGAACATAACATGCCCAGTCTTTACATTTTTGCTGGTCTTCATCTACCCATTATCCCCACTTGATTGTCCCACCTAAGCTATGCTACCATATGACCCTTACAACTTTTTCAAAAAAATGTGATCCTAATGCTTCCTCAGATGGATAGTCAAAGGTGGGAAGATGGTTAAAATATAGTTTATATAATGGCTTATATATAGTATTTCAACGAAGAGGCTCAAGCTCAATGGGTTAAACAAGGGGTATGCATAAGGATTTTGGCTATAAGGCTCTAGATTTGTAGCAAAAATGGCCCTCGGCACATTCTGTCCTGACGAATTTTGGTAAGTAATCATCTAACACACTCATTGCCTGGATTGTATAGTCACCTCATGAATGAATGAGAACGGTTGTTCTCTCCTTCGGCTCAAAATCCTCACAAGGTCGCTCGTCAAATTCTCTAGTCTAGCCTACCAGATATGATGACTAGCCTAAATGACTAAGGGTGAGGCTACTATATGTTCCTACTCATTCCACTCAAGTGTGAGTCCTAGCATGTCAAAGGGTATAGCTTCTAACAAAATTTCAAAAATTGAGGGTTGTTTCATCAGTTATGCACGACTCAACCACTTCAATCAAAAACACATGTCACACACAAAAAAAGACTCGATCGCATGCACAATGCGGTTATCAAACACATTGTCCTTAATGTATGGAGGCATACTACCCACAATAAACACAACAAAAAACAAACACATAAGACAGATAAACTAGAAGAGAAGGGGATAGCCTGATCAAGGTTGCAGAGGAGGTGGTAGTGGAAGTGGGGGTGTTTTGAGCTTCTAGCAGTCGCTAGTTCTACACTTTTCAGTATTTATTGTATCCAAACTTTATAGCATACCCCTCTCAACCTGTCTAACCTACAAAAAATGAAACTAAAATACATGTTTTTAGGGTAACAATAAATACATTCCCCTAGAAACCCACAAACTCAAGGAAACTCGGACGAGTGACACTAAAAACGAAAGGGAAAAGTAGGGTAAGAGAGAGAGTTCTAAGTTAATGTTATTAGCTTAACGATGGCAATCGATTACCGAGGTCCTAGGTCATCAAGTTCCACCCATGATCCTTGCAGGTTAATATGGATAGCTAGGTCTATTGGGAAATGCTCATTGGTCATCTCAGATTTTGTCTTGATAGCATTATTGTGCACTCGGACTCTTGGTAGATTATTGTCTTGTGCTGGAGTGAAAGATATAGATATAATATCAGGTAATTTATTATCTCTACTCAAGTAAGCATACCTCAAGTAATCTGACAGTGGTTTACACTCAAATTCTAGTGGTGGGATATTGCATAATTTCGATGTGGGCCATGATGTATCATCTAAGTCATGTGAGTCAGCTACTTGTACCCATGCTACTTGCTCTCTAGTTTCTGGCCCATCCACTTTTGTTGCAATTTCTTGCATGAGTTTTAGTTGGCGCTCGAGATGAGCTTCTACACTGTGCTTAGCCATCAACTTGTCAACAATGTCGATCTAATAGCAATCGTCTTCTGTGGTTGGGTACTTGGCTACCTTGAATACATTGAAGACTACCTCTTCCCTACAAACTTTGAACCGTAGTTCCTCTTTCTTGACATCAATACTTATTTTTGTAGTGGCTAAAAATGGACGCCCAAGGAGGAGAGAGATATCGTGATCTTCCGGCATCTCTATGACAATAAAGTCCACTAGAAAGATTAAGTTATCAACCTTCATAAGTACGTTCTCAACTATCCCTTTCGGTCTAGCAACTAATCAATCTGCAAGCTGAAGCACTATTGAAGTTTCCTTCATATCCCCCAAACCAAGCTTCTTGAATATCAAGAAAGACATTAAATTGATGCTAGAGCCAAGGTCAATTAGTGCCTTCTTGAATGTCTTATCCTCAATAGAGCAAGAAATGGTGAAGCTACCTGAATCATTCATTTTGTGAGGTAAATCTTGGCTTAGAACTGCACTACAATCCCTGGTTAGCGGGATAATCTCAAAATCATCAATATTCTTCTTCTTCTTAAGGAATTCCTTGATCCACTTTCTGTAGGTTAGCATTTGTTCAAAAGCATCAAGGAGTGGAATGTTGATGTGCAAGTTTTTGAACAACTCCAGAAACTTCTTGTAGCTAGGATGAGTTGCTTGCTTTTGCAGTCTTTGTGGGAAGGGTAGTGGAGGGTATTTTCTTTCCAGTGTTGGTTTTATAGAATCTGCTGTGAGTTTATCTTCCTCTATGCTCGCCTTCTTTGTTAAAGATTTCACTATTATGGTAACTGCATTCTTTTTCAAATCTAGCCCACTCCGAGTTGTGATGGCCTTGTAGTGCTCCTATCTAGTAGGAGGAGCTTCAGTGTTTCTTGGAAGTGTGTCTAGCTGTCTTGCATTTAATTGTGCTGCTAACTGGCCAATTTTTACCTCCAAATTTCTAATCGTGGCTTCATGGCTCAGCACTTGCTTCCTTAACTTATCTTCACTCCGGCGATCCTGCAGAGGTGGTTCCTGTTGTGGCTGAGGTACCTGTTGACCTGCATTATTTCTCCAAGAAAAATTTAGGTGGTTTCTCCAACCGGGGTTATATGTAGTAGAATATGGATCATTATTTGTATTACCGAAATAATTAATAGATTCATCAATAAGAGAATAATTATTAGTACCATGTGGACTAGTGCAGATTTCGCAAACATGAGTGGGTGGGGCAGATGATGGTGTATATGTGGCTTGGACTAACTATATGAGAATTGCCACCTATGCTTTGAGCATAGGGATCTCACTGTTGTCTTGTACGCTAGTCACTTTCTTTCTTTCTACCTGATCTCCCCACTCATGATTGTTGGTGGCCATGGCTTTAATGATGCGTAAACCTTCAGCTTCGTCCTTGGCCGTCAAATCACCTACAGCTGCTACATCCAGGTTGATTCAAACTTGTGGCTCAGATTTATTGTAGAATGTTTGGATGAGCATCTAATCCAAGATCTGATAATGTGGGCAGTCGCAGAGTAGCCTCTTGTAGCGATGCCATGCCTTATGTAGAGATTCGCCATCCTGTTGCTTGAACTGAAAATCTTGTTGCATAGTTGGGTGGTCTTACCTAGCGGGTAGTACTTCTCTAGAAATCTGTAAGCTCGTCCTATGTAGTAAAGGTGCCTGCAGGAAATGCTTCCACCCACTCTCTATCATCATGCTTTAAGCTTTGCTTAAATAATTATAATTTGATGGCATCTGCTGAGATACCATTGTACTTGACTATCGAGCAATGATCTTCAAAAGTTTGGATGTGCTTTGTGGGATTTTCTAAAGGGGAGCCCCCAAACTGGTCTTGACGAACCATATTAATGAGGCTAGATTTGATCTTAAAAGTGTTGACCTCCATAGTTGGGTATGAAATACTGGGTATAAGATCAGCTAGTCTAGGGTGCGTCTGCCTCCCTTCCATTGTTGACTAGTAAGTTGTTTACCTGTCGATCTGTCATCTACTATAATTTTCACTGTACTACAAAACTCAACAAAAGAGATCAAGTGTAGAGATGAACAGAAAAAGAAAATTAATGCTTAGTCTCAAAATCAAGAAAACTATATACAATATTAAAGACAGATTGATTCAAATCTATCCCCGACAACGGTGCCAAAAACTTGATGCGATAAATATCAAGTCTAAATTACGTGCAAGAGAACACGATCGCTCAAGTAATATAGTGATAACTAAGATCATCTCCACAGGGACAGATGAATCAATTCTCTAAGTACTGGATTATGAATTCTTAATCCTAATCTAAGCAATTGAAATTGAGTGATTGAGTTGATAGTTCTAATCCTACGAATAAAATTGTGTTTGAATCTAGGATTGTCAATCCTAAACCTTAACAATAATATCTAAGCAAATAAAATGAAACAAAATAAATAGATGCAATCTCGTCCTATGAACTAAGGTTGTCAATCTTAATTCTAAGCACACGATACGAATCAATCAAACAATAAATAATCAAGCAATTGAATGAAAAGACAAAACTTTATTACGAAGTATGAAAATACTGCGTTGATTGAAGATCCAAATCGTTGATTACAATCCTTGAAGTAAAGTGAAAGTAATAAAACCTAAAAGCTATGACTCTTGTGTGAAAACTGGCCAAGAATGTCTCTAACCTAAGTTTCAAGCCCTTATAAGTAAGACGACATCAATATTTTAGAACAGACACTCGATGTAATGATGTTCATAAAACTGCCTCAACTCAGAAATCAACTCATTGACTCCCACTTAAGTAAACACTCATGTGAGTGAGCTACTTTTCTATCTCACATGTATTAATACATGTTACTCAAAATAACATTCACAATTGTATTACTGATATAGTATCAAATTCCATTGAATAACAAATTCAATAGATACTATTTGGGCAAGAAACAACTCATTTGCAAATCTTGGGACCTTTCATATTTCTCAAAATATCATAAGGTACTACCTAAGATCTGCGATCATATCTAACATAGATATGTGTTCCATGCTTACTTCTTCACATATAACAACTAAACATAATGTATGTTTATTGGTTCATCTGGGATAGCTTTGGATAAATGGTTGAAGACTTTCTTTAACCATTTTATTTATTGCACAATAGTTACAAAAACCACAGACTCAGTTCTTATAACTAATTAGGAGATAGACACAAGTCTATTCATAGCTACTCCATGAGATAGCTTCTCCTAATAGCAAATAAATATATCCAAATGTGAATATTCATATATTTATGTCTCATACCAAATTGGCATTAGCTTAACCCATGATGCGAGGTCTTAACCTAAATGATTATACTGTAATCATTTCCAAGTACTTTATAATTTTCTTGACCGAAAGTCAATGTGCTATGTTTGGATCACCATAATCCAAAACATTTGCTTAAAGGATATCCATCATATCCCTTAGCTTATGAGGAATATCTGGATACAAGTCTTTACTCTAGAAAATAACCTTTTTAACTACTAGAGCATATAGGACTATTATCATTACATTCAAATCGTTAAACTCAAACGATTACTTGAAATCTTAACTTGGAGTATTGAATCTCTCTAATATCTTTAAATTTCAAAGTCAGTCATAAACCACACTTTGATCTTGTAAAGACATTTTTAGTCAATTTTGACTACATATCACTCACATATGACAACAAACCTTTTCAGGGCATATAGTGTTATTAACACAATACTCATCAATCAATTCAAAAAATATATGACATATTCGTATTATGATCGAATCATGAAATGACGAGTTTAACAATGTCTCGCATATAGATTGAGGCTACTTCACAAACTCTATGTTTGCTATCTCAATCTATGGATGCAACCTTTTGGCCAAACCATATGGATTTATCCATCTAATTCTCCACTGAGAAATGCAGTTATTACATACATTTGATGTAGCTCTACATTAGGTAAGTCATTATAGCCAAAATTAACCCAACAATCAGAAATCTCACAACTATTGAGAATGACTCCTCATAGCCAACTCTTTCATGTTATGTAATACCACTGAAAGTCAAGCAAGACTATTTATGCTTAATCTTGAGAATTCATTAATTCTCAAAATGTGCCCCTATAGACAAGTCAACATCAAACTAGTTCTTAAACATAGTTTGGTCTTATCTATTCATCCATTGTATTAACTAATTCATTCTAACTGAGAACTAACACAGCATCCAGAATCATCTTATGTTCATTCTCATCTTATAAGATTTGCTAAAAGAAGTATCACTTGTATCTTTATATAAGAGAACATTTCACACACTTTCAACTATTAGTCGTTGGCGTGAGAAAACTTATTCTTTTAGCTTTACAAATTTCTAGTTTTGATAAATATCTCACATATCTATCGTAACCAAAATTCATATCCTATAGAAGTTTTATTCCAAACTCCATTGAAGTTTAGAATCCTACTCCTACTAAGCCATATATCTCACATACTCCCACTCCTATGAAGATCATTGGGATCATAAACTTTTGGATCATCTAGAGGTGGTTAATCACTATTTTCCTCCTCCATAAAATCCTCCCACTCGGAAGGAGTGATCCAGATGATCTTAACTTATTAGTTTCATACAAGGTGGGTCACAACTCACCTATATTAATTTTGAAAAAACTTATTTTCCAAAAAATATTATGTAGTACAAATAATTATAATGTAAATCACATAGATTAACATTCAAAATGAGAATCCATTTACTAATAACTATCATAAATAAAGACTTGTCCAAAATTCTACTCATTATGTTGTACTCAACTATCTAACCGAAACTAAGAGCCTTTTAAACTTGAACGAACATGAAATTCATGAATTTCATAGAGTATATAGCACATCATGTAGAGGCCGAATTTACAGACACAATCTATTTGTATCAATTCCTTCAACTTTTACTCGTGTATATTAACCAATATTGATGGAAATTACTCCAATCAATGCTTATTGGAATTCAACAAAGATTTCGCACATCTTTGTCACATGGCATATCTCAACTGAAGTAATCATTTAATTGATATTCAGTTTGAAGAATAGATCTATACAAATTTAATTCACTCACAAGTAAATTAAATGATTGTCTTGGCAATGCAACTTATCACAAAATGCTATATCTTCAGACAGTTAAAATATTTCTTCTCAGAACTATCAGACTTTTAAATCCTGCAACCGTCAGAACTTTTCTTTTGGGTTTATTTCGTTTAGTTCTTACTCTTTTATTTATTAATTATTCCATTTGCCTCAAACAGTTTCGGTCAACCTTGTTGTTGCTCCTACTGGAACAAACTGAAGTCACATATAGCTCAAGATGGACTTTAATTGCTAAGAGAAAATTCTCTTTAAGCTTAAGGAGACAACTTACATGAATTGCCGTAGTGTTATCAAGATACATTTGGGCCATTCACATGATTAGAACTTGTAGGAATGGAATAATTATTATGCTTAATGTTTAAGCATATAACCAGCCTTAGCTAACTTGTTGATTGCATTAAACATCTTACATAAAGACATTATCCTTGAGCAATCAACTCATAAATTGAGCACATCCTCATATTAGACTACAATCATAATCATTGTCTGTAGAGCCTAATGTTCTTTCAGCACATAGCTATTCACATAGCTTAAAGAAAATTATGAAAGATACATTGTATGTAAAGAATTACATCAATAATACAAAATAATTTATTATACGTTATAACTCTAAATGATTAAAGTCCTTGACTATCTCAGATTTGAAGTAGGTCACGGGTATCTTTCCCCTCACAGCTCCAAGAGTTAATCTCAATCCCTAATCATTCTAAGTTCTTTGATAGTAAATCTAAGTGGATCTTTCTCATGGTAATAATCATATTATTAAATAAACACTTTATTTAATCAAGATAATATATATCTACATGATAAATAAGCATGAAAAATACACAAAGTTCTAAACACACGTTTTAAGAACTTTTCAACAAGACTTAAAAAAGTATAAATGATTTACGCAAAATTAGGAGGATCTAAAGATTACATGACTTGAATTGGTATAGATCCTATAATCCAAAAGCACGAGAATATGAGAATTTGCAATTATATTCCCTAATTGAAAAGTGACGTACACATCATCAACTTTGCAACTTCATTTGAACATTGAAAGGAAATTTTCACAAAAAATTCTCTTTATGCTCAATTATCCAAGTAGACATTACAAAACGCTTGAAACATGCCATGTTCAAGAGACAAAAAATTTATCATAATTTTCTCATCTTCGTCAACACTAGAAGATGCTTGAACATTTTTTGCACCAATACTCTTCTACAGTCATTACCTCCACCTCAGACACACTTTTGTATCTTTCTGTGAACAGATGTTAAATTTACTATCATTAACTTCATGCAATTCTTATATTCATATAAGCAGATACAACACATCGATATCTTGCTACTTGTATTACGTCTAATCACAACACGTGCTAACCATAAAGCACTCAGAAAATTTCAAAAGATATCATCGTAAACTTGCAACATAATGCAAAAGTCTTAGGATAAATACTCGTATTTTTCCCAAAGATCAAAAACTTATTTTTTGATCAAAAACGATGATGTCTTATAACAAGAATTTGTTCACAATTGAGCTATAATACGTAATCAATAAGTCATGTTAATTCATATATTTTTATCGATACATATACCTCAAAAATATTTTTCTGGACTTATCCAAAAAATTTAGGTTTGTCGAAAATTATCTTAATAATTTTCCAAACCAAACTTAATTAAAAGATTAGCTTAAAATCTTTATCTAATTGAATAAAATCTAATTTTATTCAATAAGACTCATATGACTTTCAAGCCCATGTGGCTTAAAAATCAAACTTAATTAAAAAATAACATAATTTTCAATCCTAAATGACTTATGTTTACTTATAAACAATTTAGTCAATTTAATGTCCAAAATTAAATACAAAATCTAATTTTGAAGAGTCCATAAATATATTTTAAACTAATCAAAATATATTCAAGTTCTTAAAATTATTAAAATAACTTTAAAAACTTAATTTAGAAATCTATAATTTTTAAAATTTTAATTGAATAAAAAAAGATTTTATTCAATCAAATTACCAAAAATCCATCCAAAGAACCAATTTTGACTAATAGTCAAAATTTACCAAAATCGGGTTGGTCAAATTATTAAACGAGTCTAATTCATCTGGTTTAGTTGAAAATTGACCCAGGGTATAAATTATTCGCAAAAATCGCAAAATTATGAATATGCCCCTCGCCCCTTTTCCTTACTCTCTCTCTCCTCGTGAAGAAGAAAGTCACAGACCGCCCTCCACGATAGCTCCCTCACGGCGGCGAGTCAATGGCCAGCACTAGTTGGGTTTGACTTGCTGTAGACTCCCGAACTCGGTGGTACTCACCTTGAGGTTCGTTGCACCGCCGTGCTCCCTTGTCGTCAACTTCTCCCTCCGACATCTCTGGAAACTTGAACCATCGTTCTTGTTCTACCGGCGACCAAATCAGAGACAATGACGACGAAATGATGTCGGGAACACACCATGGAGTTGATTCCGACCAATTTCAACATCAAAGAAGCAAGAGATCGTAGCTCAATCTATAGTTGAAGCAGAGTTTATTGCAGCTGCAACAGCTGTGAATCAAGTTCTTTAGCTTAGAAAGTTGCTAATTGATCTCGACTTGAAGCAGGACAAGAGCACGAAGTTGTTTGTGGATAATAAAGATGCGATTGCTATAAGTAACAACTCAGTCTTCCATGGCAAGACGAAGCATTTCAGCATCAAACTTTATTATCTCAGAGAAGTGTAGAAGGAAGGTGAAGTATCCCTAGTTTACTGCTGCAAAAGTGACCAAATTGCAGATATCTTCACAAAGCCACTCCCTAGGAATCGATTCAAAGAGTTGAGGAAGGCCTTAGGGGTCAGCTGTCGATTATCAAGGAGGAGTGTTGAAGATGGTGATCAATCTCTAGCTCAATTGACATCATCAAGGTTTCAATTAGAGTGTAATTAAGCTCAATTGAAGTAGTTGTAGCTGGAATTAGTAGTTTCCTTTTTTATTATCTTTCCAATTCAAGCAAGTGTTAGCTGAATTGTTAGAATTAGAGTTCAATTAGGACTTGTTAGCTTGTTGCAATCGATTAGCACAAGCAATTAGGATTGTTTTTCTTTTAGGAGTAGGAATTGGAGATCGAATATGATTCTCTCCCTTGTTAAATCCTTGTTCTATAAAAGGATACAACCTATTAATAAAATTTGAGTTTTTTTCGCTTCTCAATTGAATCGTGTTTAGCTTAATTGAGTTAGGATTGATTCGATTGTGATAATTTGAGATTAGATCGAATTTCAAACAGGAGAATTGAGTTAATTTGAGGGTTCAATTGCATCAGTTCGTAGAACAGGAAATACCGAATTTTCGAACACTCCACGGCTTAACCTATTTCATGGGGGACTGTTACTCGACTGTCACACCTCGAGTTTTAAAACACTGAAACAAATAGAGGATATGACAAAGTTGATCGTTAGAAAAAGAATATTATACTTGTACCATTTAATATGTTCTTTCAACGTGTACCGGTTCTCTTTAGTTTGGTCTCCCATTGCATCAATATAGTACTTGCCAACAATTGAATTCCAAATTTTCGGTCCATTCGGGACTTGGAAGTTTCCCAATTGTTTTGGCAGATTTACTGTTATTGCTTCTGCACACCTTGCTGTTGGGGCAAGTGCCCTTTGGCACTCTGCCAGGTTCTCAAAATGTATTCGTCGGTCTCTATTAGTTTCGGTCTTTGCAACCGAGTCAATTTTACCCCACAGCAAAATAAACGACTTGAAGCAGTAGTTAATTCCAATCTTAGGCTGCTGACCTCAGATCAATAGAGTAAATTCTAACAAAAGGGTTTTCAACGATTCCATTTTCTGCCAAATGAACAAGATAGGTACAACACAACGAATGCCCAGTTGACTACTTTTTTAATTTCAAAACGTACTAAATAGAAAATTAACCTTACAAGATATGTCATATCCACGAATGATGAACTCTTAACCATCTATGACCGCATTGTATTTAAAGTCACATGTACTAGATAGGAAAACAGTTTTTTTGTGTTTATGCTCCCCTCCCCCCAGCAATTGTTTTTCATACAACGCCGCAGAAATATCTCAGAATCTTACCGAGTTCACTGTGTTGATTTGGCAACGGAGACAAAAACTTGACCGCATGTTCCGGTGACGGAGGAACATGGCGAAGGCACACTTCCTCAGCTTCCCTTAAAAGCTGACAACATTGTTTTACCAGTGAAGAACTAGGATGATCATTCCCAACTCCATCTACCAAACTGTGAATCATGACTTCTGAATCTGATTCAACAATGACCTTCCGTATACCTCTATCTCGAGCCCACTCCAACCCTCGCTTGATATCCGTAACTGCATCGAACACCTGAGCCATCTGTCTAAACCCGGGTTCCATTTCCATTTGGCTCACCATCGATTCGATCTCCAACACCAAATTTTTTATGACATTCTACGACACATATGGTACACCTCTATGCCACATCAGCTATATCCTCATCAACGAATCTTGAATGACATCCCTTAACCCAAGATCCATTTCCATCTCGATCATTGACTCTTTTAAGCGCTTCATAGGTTCTACGAGTTCCCAAATCACATATTTGCTTTCAAACCAACACATGGAACATTTGAGATCTGTTCTGAATGCCCTTATAGAAGATCAATTGTTTGCTAACTTGAAGAAGTGCACCTTTTGCACAGACAAACTTGTGTTCTTGGGTTTTGTTGTTAGTGCTAACGGAATATAGGTTGATGAAGATAAGATTCGAGCCATTCGGGATTGGCCAAGACCTACAAGCGTTGCTCACGTTCAAAGTTTCCATGAGCTAGCTAGCTTCTACATGAGATTTGTGAAAGATTTTAGTAGCATAGCCGCACCACTTATTGAAGTCATCAAGAAGAGTGTGGGATTTAGCTTGGGCTAATCTCAAGAGAAAGCATTTTGACTAATCAAAGAGAAGTTGATGAATGCTCCTCTATTAGCTTTACCTAATTTTTCTAAAATGTTTGAAGTTGAGTGTGATGTTTTAGGTTTAGGGATTGACACAGTACTCATGCAAGAAGGACGACCAATTGCCTACTTTAGTGAAAACCTAAGTGGAGCAACCTTGAATTATCTAACTTACGACAAGGAGTTGTATGCATTGGTTCAGACATTAGAGACATGGAAGCATTACTTATGGCCCAAGGAATTTGTGATTTATACTGACCATAAGGCATGCCCGTTGGGTTGAATTTATTGAGACATTTCCTTATGTCATACGCTACAAGCAAGGTAAGGAAAATGTAGTAGCTGATGCACTGTCATGAAGGTATGCCTTGATCTCAACTCTTGATGCAAAATTACTTGGTTTTGAACGCATTAAAGAGTTATATGCTAATGATACTGACTTTGGTGATTTGTTTCGTGAGATTGAGAAGAGTGCATCTGATAAGTTCTTTCAGAACAAAGGGTATTTGTTTTGTGAGAATAAACTTTGTGTGCCTAATTGTTCTATGCGAGAATTATTGATACAAGAAGCACACAAAGGCAGATTAATGGGACATTTTGGAGGACCAAGGACATTTATCACCTTCAACAGAACAACAGAAGATCAAGTTAGTCAAACATATAAATCTTTCCGGTCACTGCATTTATGGCCGAGAAGGAATCCACCGGAAACACCACGCGTTAATCACAAACAAAATGGAGGGAAGTAACGCCTCAGCATGGTGAGCTGTCAGGATGATCCAACTCCATTGCCATCCTAGTTAGAACCGCTGTTGCTTGTTTTACGAGAATATGCTTAAGGTGCACCTCGTCTGCTTCCCTTAAAAGCTGATGAAATTCTCTTGCAAGTGAGGAAGAAGGATGATCGCTACCAACTCCATGCCCCAACCAATGAATCACCTCTTTCGAATCTGATTCAATAATGACATTCTGTAGACCTCTATCTCGAGCCCACTCCAAGCCATGTTTAATACCCACGAGTTCCACATTGATCACTACAACAATGCCCCTGTTATGACCATTACGAGGACCAGCTGTGGTGAGCTTGACCCAACCCATCAATGAACTTAAACTGGACTCTCTGGCTTGTACTTTATAAATCTCAGCGTTGTTCCTTAGTTCTTTATCCCAATACAGTACTCGTGTTTAAAGACATGAACTAATGTCTGATAGATCTAACAGAAAGATGGAAGATAGCTAATTACCAGAATCTGAATCACTGTCATTGTCCACAGTGTCCTCATCATAATTATATAGCAATGCTTTATCCCAATAGGTGTCATTGTTGTTCACTTCATTATCAATGCAATCATATGACGTCGCTCCTCTCGCAGTTGGCACTGTCTCCACTACTCTTGTCGCAACTGTCATCATCAGAATCGTCTAAAGCTGCTTTATCCCAGTAGTCGGTAGCATCGTCCATGTCATCATCGATGGAATCATGTAACACATCACTCTTTCGGTTTCTGTTGCCACTATCACTATACTTGTCTTCGTCGTCACTGTTACTGGAACCAGTGTCAACGCCAAAACAATGCAAATATTCTGTCCATTAGTTGCAATAGCTGGGACTATAGTCGAACTCACAAAACTCACAGAATCATCTCCATATCTCACAGTACTTATGTTAAACCCACTCTGAGATTTGGGAGACGTGGATAAGGGATATCAGAGAACTCCCTGCTTCTAATGGCCAAACAAAGAAAGTCCTGCTTGTCGGAGCCTAACCAATTCACGTATACTCCACAAACCTTTATCACAACTGGTGTTGCATCTCGATGAAGCCTTTATGAAGGGCCACTGAATGTTACTATCCCAGTAACTTCAGCTTTGACCCAGTTGTCTTATAATACTCTTTCTTCCTCAGTTAATGCATTGGTTAAATTCTAAAAGATGACCCGATATGGATGTTGGGTGAAATCCTCCTTCCGGACTAGCTGTAAACTACCACCAAGAGAAGGCTTATCTGGTAAGACAACTTTGAATTGAACTTCACTGCCTCTAGAGCAAATCCAACACAGATAGTTGGCACTCTCCTTGAACAAAGAAAGAAAGGGAGTTCCCATCTTGGAAATACTGGAAGAAGGTTGGGATGCTATCTCCAGGGAAAAAAAACCACTGAGTAGTTCTTCCGAAAAACATTGTACAATATTAGTCCTTCAAGAAATTTAAGGACAAATAAGCCATTGGAACTACTTGACTCTTGAGCATGAGGATGAGTTTGAGCAAGAGAGAGATGGAGAATAAACCACTTTACCACTACCTTGCAAGTATATTTCTTGCAAAGCTATTGATGGCATAGGAGGGACAGACTCGAGCTGACAACAACCACTGAGATTAATAGTTTTCAGAACTAAAAAGCAGATCCATGGGCAATTTTTGGAGCAACCCATGGCACTGAACACTTGAAGCATTGGAAGCTGTATCCTTCCCTTATCATGCTGAAGCTCTATTAAGTTGCAACAGAAGTCCAGGTGTATTTCTAGCATATTCACAGCCCAAGAAAGATCGGACAGGTTTGTCACCTGCTCAATGTGAGTGATGTGCAAATATTTCATGTTTTCAAATATCTGTCAACAATAAATGTACAGTAGTTAGTGTTCTGAGGTTCACGCTGCGTATGCTAATACTTACACTTACAAGCTGTAGTTTTGCCGCACCTATACCTTTATTGGATAGTCTAGTTGCAAAGGATGAGTAGAATTCCCCAATCTGAGGTCTAAAACTTCGTTGCCCACAAATTTGGATGGGAAAGATGAAGAAGGATACTCCTCCCATTGAAGTACTATAAGACTGTTTGGGAGTTGCTTTGGTGGCATAGAAAACCTGACATTTCTAATGATGCATATTCTTAGATGGGTCATCTCTTGGAAGCAATCATCCTTCCAGTCCACCGCGCTATGTTCAGGGGAATCCAGCATCAAACCTTGGATTCCACTTGTTCCCTGCAATTGGATTCAGGAAGACAACATGTGTCTGTTATAGTACAATCAAGCCTACGAATGGATCAATCTAGTCAACTTTAAACAATAATAATTTTAAAATTTATCGAATGATCAAGACCAAGAAAGAATAGAAGGAAGAAAGACAACATCTCTATTTGCTTTCCCTCTTACCAAATTTCTGGTAGTTAAGACCTTAAGAACATCCTTATGATGCCACAATCTGCTGTGTTTACCTAGCTCTTTGGATTCATGCCTAACAATTTCTCTCCCCATGTTTTGTACAAGGTCGTGCATCCATACTTTTCTCTCTTGTGATCTGATGAAACATTTGTCTTCTAGAACTCGCATATCGACTTTTGGGAAGAACTCACAGCCCTCAAAAACCTTCTCAAGATAATCCCATGACTCCCTATTGAAGAAACATGCCATTTCGAGGAACATCTATTTCAGTGTCCTTTAACTTATCATAGTTGACTTTAAGTCTTGTAAATATGTCACGATCCTCACCGGAAACTGGCCGTTGATGATCGGAAGTAAGAAGAAAAAGTAGTTGAGAATGAGAAGATAGAGGTAGAGAGAGAGAGAGAAGAGAGAAGAAGTTGTAGATTTATTGATAAAAGCTGAATGACGATTACATGAGTGCTTTGGGATTTATCTGGAAATTCCCAATAACCATTTCTAATCTACAGCTACAATTCAATCTAACAATCTAATGGTCATCAACTACTTTTCTTATTTCCCGCCTACTGACATCATGGTCTTGTTTCTTGAAGCCAATCACGAGCCGCCAACGCATTAAAATAGGCAACGTTGATTCTCCTTGTGTTTACCTTCGAACGACCAGTCGTCTGTCTTCTGCCCACCACCTGTTCGACTCTTGGCTCGTGACATCCCCCCTTCCTTCAACGAATCCTTGACCTCAAGGATTACAACATAAGCTGCGTTTAATGCTCTCAATGATGGAAACTGAGCCAACAACGCATGGTAATCCTCCCATGTAGATTCTTCTTCGTCCAGATTTGCCCAACGTACCAAAACTTGGACCAAAGCCTGGTTATTACGCTTCACAACTCTTCTTCCTATGACAGCTTCTGGTTCCAACTTAAGCTGGCCTGCCTCATTGGTTAATGGAGGTGTGCTGATCGCTATAGTTCCGTGGCCTAGTTTCTTTTTCAATAAGGAGACATGGAATATAGGATGAATTGAGCATGAAGGAGGAAGAGCAAGCTTATAAGCTACCTAACCAATCTTCTCTATGATCATGAATGGACCATAATACTTGGCAGCAAGTTTGAGATTCTTATGCACAGCTACGGAAACTTGACGATATGGCTGCAACTTTAAGTATACCTGATCTCCAACTGCTAAAACCCTCTCCGAACGCTTCTTGTCAGCAAATGTCTTCATCTTTGATTATGATCGTTGCAGATTATCTCGCAGCACTCTCAACATTTGAGCTTGTTGAGTCAACAAATCAGCAACTGAAGCTACAGATGGCTGTTCATCTCTTAACCCAGGAAATAGAGGAGGTGTATAACCATATAAAGCCTCAAAAGGAGAACACTTAAGAGATGAATGAAAGCTCGAATTGTACCAGAATTCTGTCATAGACAACCATCTCTCCTAGCTCGTAGGCTTCATAAAACAAGTGCTACGCAAGTAATTCTCGAGGCATTGATTCAACCTCTCAGTTTGACCATCTGTTTGAGGGTGGTAGGCTGAGCTCATATTGAGCTGTACCCCCCAATGGTTGAAAAGATTCTGCTACACATTGCTTGTGAAGATACGGTCCCTATCCGAAATAATGTTGGTTGGAAGGCCATGCAATTTACATACTTGGTCAATCAAGGCCTTGCTGACTTGTAGAGCTGTGAAAGGATGTGCAAGTGCGATAAAATGACCATACTTTGTGAATCGATCCACAACCACTAGGATGGTGTCCTTGCCATTGGATCTAGGCAACCCTTCAATGAAATCCAAAGCAATGCTCTTCCATGCACCCGGAGGAATCTCTAAAGGTTAGAGTAGACTTGGATAAGCCACATTTTCAGATTTGCAGCGTTGGCAAGTATCACATTGTTGCACTCATTTCTGAACATCTTGCTTCAACCCCTTCCAAAAAAATGAGCCTTGATCTTCTTGTATGTGACCAGAATCCCAGAGTGACCACCAATAGGAGCACCATGCAACTGGTTGAAAATTTCCTCTCTTAAGTTGCTATGATTTCCAATAACAATGCGTTGCTTGAACCTGAGAATGCCTTGATGCAGAGTATAATCTGGTAATCCATCAAGCTTCACCAACAAAGATTAAATGATGGTCTGCAACTCCACATCATTCACATAACTATCCACAACCTGAGAAAACTATGTGCGAACCACTACACTTATTGCTGAGCTTTCCTCTTCAGACTGCAACCTTCTAGATAAAGCATCAGTAGCTTTATTCTCCACACCTCTACAATATTCAATCACAAAGTTCAGTCCCATCAATCTTGATGCCCCTTTCTTTTGTAAATTGGAGTGCACCTTCTGTTCCAACAAATATTTAAGACTTTGATGATCAATCCTAATAACAAAGGTGACATCCTCCAAATAATGTCTCCATTTACTAACAGCTAATAGTAGTGCTAACAATTCCTTCTCATAAACTACCAAACCTGCATTTTGAGGGCCTAATGCCTAACTTAAGAAAGTAATGGGTCAACCATCTTGAGAAAGAACAGCTCCTAGACCACCATCAGAAGCGTCGGTCTCAAGTATAAAAGCTTTAGTGAAGTCAGGATATGCCAACACAGGAGCTCATGACATCAGCTGCTTCAAGTTATCAAAAGCTTCAGTAGTCGCATTGTCCCAACAAAACCCATCTTTTTTGAGCAAACTAAAAAGAGGTTTAGCAACTGAGGCGTAACCTTGTATAAATTTGCCATAATACCCTGTAAGCCCCAGAAAACCATGTAGTTCTTTCACAGTCCTGGGCTCAGGCCATCCTCTCATAGCTTCCACTTTTTCTAGATCCGTATTAACTCCTTCACCAGATATCACATGGCCAAGATAATCCACTGATGGTATGCCAAAATCATATTTGGAAAATTTAATGAAGAATTGATCTTGCTGCAACAATTCAAACACCCTCTGCAAGTGATCCAAATGTTGATCTGCTGATGGACTATACACTAATATATCATCAAAGAACACTAGGACAAATTTTCTCAGATATGGTGCAAGAGTTTTATTCATCACAGACTGAAAAGTAGCAGGAGCATTAGTAAGACCAAAGGGCATTACCTTAAACTCGAAATGCCCGTGATGAGTTCTGAAAGCAGTTTTGTAAATGTCCCCTACCTTCATTCTGATATGGTGGTAACCCACGCGAAGGTCCAGCTTCGAGAAGACTACAGCTCCTTGTAATTCATCGAGTAAATCATCTATAATAGGAATCGGGTACTTGTTCTTCATGGTCCTGTTATTGAGTTGCCTGTAGTCTATACACATCCTCCAAGATCCGTCTTTCTTCTTGACGAGCAACACGGAGGAAGTAAAAGGACTTTTGCTTTCGTGGATAAATCCTGCTTTTAGGAGTGCTCCAACTTGTTGCTCGATTTCTTCCTTCTGGAAATGCAGATATCTATAAGGACGAATTGATATAGGAGTGGATCCTGGAATAAGTGGAATTCCATGATCACAACTACGTGGTGGAGGTAGCATGGTTGGTTCTTGAAACAGGGAATGGAGATGCTGCAATAAGGTTTGTAGTTGCACCTGAAACTCCTTCCCAAATGTTGCCCCAAACTCTTCCTTCCACTGTAACATAGGTGCTACTACTTCCTCTACAGCAGCAACCTCTGATTTAGCAGACCATGTAAGTAACATGAACTCCTGCACTTGACTACTTATTAATTCTTGGTCCAATGCTGTTGCTGACATCAAGCTTAATTTTGCAATTTCATTGACTTTGCTGTTGCGATATCCCTTTAACACAATCTCTCTGCCTTGATTTCTAATTGTTGCTTCTGCCTTAACAAAGTCAAAGAGGATTGGATTGCACTCTTGCATCCAATCCGTTCCTAGAACCAAGTCATATGTACCAAGCTTAAGCACCTTGAAGTCAAACTTAAAACTACTTCCAGTCATCTCCCAACATACAGCAGGGCACATTTTGTTGCATGAGACACAAGAACCATGAGCTAGCGATATGGTCATTCCTCCAATTGCCAGCACTTCCAAATGAAGTTCCTCGACCAACTTGGAGTTGATAAATGTAGCTGTGCTTCTAGTGTCCAATAGTGACATAGGGACGCCTCCATGCACACCATGCACGCGTATGCATTCTCAAGATCATATGAAGAAAGAGGTTACGTGCATGTGCATGGCCAACTTTCTCATTTATTTTCGTGCATTTAAGTTGTAATAAGTCCGGACATTGCTTGGTTTTACTTTCTGAATCCTTTTCGAATTCTGCTTGTAATAATTGGGGAGGTTAAAAGTGATTATGGCACGGAATGTAAGAAGGCAAGCGACTAAATGCTCCTTCAATGATGCCTAAAAATCTGCTTTCTATAAGTTTGAAAAGGAAATGAATAAACGGACAGATTTTTTGAGAATTAATTCATATTTTCCTGAGTTGGAAAGTTTGCACATTGGATTACGTGTGTTTAGGTTACCTTTTATTGCCCCGGAGCCGTTGGAATAGGAATCCAACACACCTCAACTTGCCGTCGGAGGATTTGGCAAGTAATTGATTTTCTAATTGCCTTAGGTTGTATTCGAACGAACCAAATTGGAACATACTCACAAACGTTCCAATTTTTATCATACAATGCACTTAGAATGACCCAAACTGGTTTGATCATTTGAATTTTGGCTCAGCTGAGTTCATTTTATCAAATTGGCCAAGTCAACTGTGTTGTCCTACGTTAAGTGGTATCAGAGCGAGTGTGAGATCAGATCAATTCCCATATTGATCGTGAGAGTTGAGTGTTAAAGCTATCACCACAATGAGTTGCGAGAGAACCCCATCCACGAGCCGATCCATATGACTTTAGATCCCCTGATCCGAGTCTCGTCTTACCACCTAGCACCACCATAAAACTGATGCTCAATGGCCGACCCTTTGGACAATCCAAATCCAGACATGCGATAGAGATTTACAAATTTGGAGGCTGCCATCTTAGAGATCCGCACACAACTTGCTAACCTTGTGGTGCAACCCCCTGTAGTTGATGCGCGCCTTGATCCTAAAGTGGAGTATGATGGAGACTCAGACGCGACCCTCTATCCAAGAGGAGGAGGAAGAGGAGTTCGTAGTGCAAGAGGGCATGGAAGAGGAGAAGGTGGATGTGGTAATGTGGGCCGTATACCTAGAAGGGACGTATATAGGGATGATGAATGTGGGGAAGACCATTATAGGCGTGTTGATCGCCCATTTAAAATGAATATAGAGAAGTTCTTCGGAGATACAGACGTAGAGGGCTTCCTTAATTGGCTTGCCTCCATTGAGAAGTACTTCGATTGCATAGAGATGACTGAAGAACAAAAGGTCAATTACGTGGCCTTCAAGTTAGAGTCTGGAGCAGCCGTTTGGTGGAGGAAAGAGTAGGAAGCCAGAAGAAGAAGAGGAGAGAGGTCTATTTGGGATTGGCCTACAATGGAGCAAGCTCTCCGTGATAGGTTCTTGCCCATTGATTACCACCAGACATTGTACGCGCAATTTTTGACGTGCACTCAAGGGAACAAAAGTGTCGAGGAATACACGTCTGAGTTCATGTGTTTGGCTACAAGGAACGATGGGGAAGATAACGAGGATCAAATGATTGCTCGTTACATCGAGGGGCTCAACTATGAGATAAAGAATAGGTTCTAGTTTGACACCTTTCTCTATTTCAACGATGTTTGTTCGAAGGCTAGGAAGGTTGGAGCTGCCTTGAAAAAGAAGAAATCAACCATGACACATTTTTCGGGCCCTGGTCAATCTTCTACGAATCCAAAGGGAGGGGAGACGGGTGCAACCCAGCTTGGTGAATCACGAGTGCCTCCAAAAAAGCCTCTTACGGATAGTGCTCAAAACAAGGGCAATGCCCCTACCACAGCCCCAGGACTTCGTTGCTTTAAGTGTAATGAATACGGGCACAAATCCAGTGATTGCCCTAAGAGGAAGTTCACTCAATTGTGCAAAATTGAGGATGAGGAGGGAGAGCATTTGGGGCCTACTTGTGCACTCTCGTTGATGAAGATGGAGATGAGATTTAATACACCACCGAGGAGGAGGAGGAGGAGTATTGCGGGGTCCTTCAAAGGCTTGCCCTTGCCACGGAGAAGAAGGACATATCACAATGCCATAATCTGTTCCGAACCCGTTGCCATATGGGGAAGGAAGTGTGCGACGTGATTGTGGATGGAGGAAGCGAGGAGAATTTCATAAGTGCACATACCATGGAGAAGTTGGGGTTGAAGATCGAGCCACATCCATCACCCTACTTGATTGGATGGGTGCAATCAGGAGGGAGTTTGAAGGTTAGTGCCCGTTGTAAGGTTCCTATCACCATTGGGAAATTCTCCGACGTAGTTACTTGTGATGTACTCAACATGGATGCGTGTAACATCCTCTTAGGCAGGCCGTAGGAGTTTGACAATAAGGTCGTGCATAAGGGGGAGGAGAATACCTATGAGATCAAGAAGGGTGGACGTAGCTTTACTTTGCTTCCTATAAAGCCAAAGCACGTCAAGAGCGTTAACAGTGTCATGCATAAGGTTTCCTTGGTCGTCATGGTAAAGGAAATGCAAGCCACTTTGAAAGAATGTGACTTGTGTTTCATCCTTGTGATTGAAGGCAACTCAAGGGCACGAGCTGAAGTTTGGGATCATGGCAAGATGTTCGAGCTTTAGCAAGAGTACGCGAACATTTTTCCTGATGAGCTACCAATAAGATTGCCTCCTATGTGTGACATACAACATCAGATCGATCTAATCCTAGGAGCGACACTTCCCAACCTTCCGCATTACAAGATGAGTCCAAGAGAGCATCAGATTTTATGTGATCAGATGCAAGACTTGCTGGATCACGGGTACATCAGAGAGAGCCTTAGCCCATATAGGGTGCCCCCATTGTTGGTGCCTAAGAAAGACGGATCATGGCACATGTGCATCGACAGTAGGGCCATAAACAAGATCACGGTGGGCTATAGGTTCCCTATACTATGACTGGATGACATGCTCGACAACTTGAGTGTCTCCATAATCTTTTCAGAGATTGATCTCAAGAGTGGCTACCATTAAATATGAATCCGGCCTGGTGATGATTGGAAGACCGCCTTCAAGACGAAGGAGGGATTGTTTGAATAGTTGGTGATGCCATTCAGCTTGACCAACGTGCCTAGTACCTTCATGAGGCTCATGCACCACGTGATGCGCCCCTTATTGGACAAGTTCATTGTTGTTTATTTCGATGACATCTTGGTGTACAGCAAATTAGAAGAAGATCACCTTTCACATTTGAAGCAAGTGCTTGACACCTTGAGAGATCATGGCTTGTTTGCCAATCTCAAGAAATGCATATTTTGTCAAGATAAGTTGTTGTTTCTTGGGTTCATAGTTGGGAAAGATGGAGTGCAGGTAGATCAAGCCAAAGTGGAGGCAATTCAATCATGGCCTCAACCTACGAATGTGAGCCAAGTCCGAAGTTTTCTTCATCTAGCTTCGTTCTATAGGAGATTCATTAAGGGATTCAGTATGCTGGCCGCACCCCTTACCTCATTGCTCAAGAAGAACTCCCCTTTTGTGTGGAGTGAAGAAGTGGAACAAGCTTTCCAAGAATTGAAGAACTCCTTGAGCTCCACACCTGTCTTGTCTCTCCCTGATTTTGAGAAGTTATTTGAGGTTGATGTTGATGCCTCTGGAGTGGGCATTGGAGCTGTATTGACTCAAGAAAAGAAGCCAATAGCTTACTTCAGCGAAAAGCTTAGTGATCAAAGGCAAACGTGATCTACACACGAAAAAGAGTTCTACGCAGTCATTCGAGCTTTGAGGACCTGGGAGCACTACTTGATAGGTAAAGAGTTCATACTCTATACTGATCATAGAGCATTAAAGTTCTTGAATGAACAAACAAAGTTGTCGAATCATATGCATGCTCATTGGTTAGCTTATTTGCAAAAGTTTCCCTTCAAGATAGTGCATAAGAGTGGAAGTGCGAATGTTGTGGCTGATGCCCTTAGTAGGAGGGTGACATTGCTTACTAAAATGAAGGGTGTAGTGACTGCCTTTGAATGTTTATGTGAATTGTATGAGGAAGATGTTGATTTCGGTGACATTTGGAGGAAGTGTCAAGGAGGAGTTGGGTTTGAGGATTATTATGTGCATAATGGATACCTAATGAAGGGGAACATGTTGTGCATTCCAAAAACCTTGCTTCGTGACCAGCTTATTATGGAGATGAATGCAAGTGGCTTAGCTGCTCACTTAGGCCGAAACAAAACGTATGCTGCCTTGGCTGAAAGGTTCTATTGGCCTAGGATGGAGAAAGGGGTATGGAAGGTGATCAAGCACTACCATGTATGTCAAGAAACTAAGGGTGGAGTTCAGAACACGGGCTTATACACTCCTCTACCGATCCCGAAGAACATTTGGGAAGACTTGAGTATGGACTTTGTCCTTTGCTTGCCCCGCACCCCTCGTGGTGTGGACTCCATTTTTGTTGCTGTTGATAGGTTGTCCAAGATGGCTCATTTTGTGCCTTGCCGCAAGACAACTGATGCCAATGGAGTTGCCAAACTATTTTTCAAGGAGGTTGTATGCCTACATGGAGTGCCAAGATCAATCATCTCGGACCGAGACACCAAGTTCCTTTCAAGTTTCTGGTAGACCTTGTGGAGGATGTTTGATGTGAGCTTGCAATTCAGCACCACGGCACACCCTCAAACCGATGGTCAAACTGAGGCTACCAATTGTACTCTTGGAAGCATGCTTAGGAGCCTTTATCATGACAAACAAAGACAGTGGGACCTTGCCATTTCCATCACAGAATTCGCCTACAATGGTGCGGTTCATCGATCCACAGGAGTGTCACCATTCTCTTTGGTGTATACGAAGGTTCCAAATCACCTCATTGATGTCTCTTCCATGATCAAGCCACCAAGAGCCAATACCTCAGCTATATCATTCACAGATCATGTCAAGGAAGTGCTAGAGGCAGTCAAGGCAAGGCTGGCTAAGACCTATGCAAAGGAGAAGGCACGTGTGGATGCACATAGAAGGTTGCAAGTGTTCCAGCCTGGAGAGGAAGTTATGGTGTTTTTTAGGAAGGAACGAATGCCATCCAACCTTTGTGGGAAGCTCCAGCAACGTAAGTTTGGTTCGTACAAGATTTTGAGACGAGTGAACTATAATGCCTATGTCGTGGACTTGCCCGAGGAGTTTGGAGTCTCAAGGACCTTCAATGTAGCTGACTTGACACCCTACTTAAACCCTTTGCCATTCCCTTCACGCCTTGCATCACGAGCGGAGTCTGATCTTAAGGAGGGAAGGATGACGTAGGGACGTAGGGATGTCTCCATGCACACCATGCACGCGTATGCATTCTCAAGATCGCATGAAGAAAGAAGTTACGTGTTTGTGCATGGCCAGCTTTCTCATTTATTTTCGTGCATTTAAGTTGTAATAAGTCCGGACAATGCTTGGTTTTCCTTTCTGAATCCTTTTCGAATTCTGCTTGTAATAATTGGGGAGGTTAAAGTGATTATGGCACGGAATGTAAGAAGGCAAGCGACTAAATGCTCCTTCAATGATGCCTAAAAATCCGCCTTCTATAAGTTTGAAAAGGAAATGAATAAATGGACAGATTTTTTTGAGAATTAATTTGTATTTTCCTGAGTTGGAAAGTTTGCACGTTGGATTACGTGTGTTTAGGTTACCTTTTATTGCCCCAGAGCCATTGGAATAGGAATCCAACATACCTCCGCTTGTCATCGGAGGATTTGGCAAGTTGTTGATTATCTAGTTGCCTTAGGTTGTATTCGAACGAACCAAATTGGAACATACTCACAAACGTTCCAATTTTTATCATACAACGCGCTTAAAATGACCCAAACTAGTTTGATCATTCGAATCTTGGCTCAGCTGAGTTTGTTTTATCAAATTGGCCAAGTCAACCGTGTTGTCCTACGTTAAGGATCAAAATTGTTCAATTTTTGATCCTGCCCTTCAGCTTCAATGTTCCACTTCCCATGCTCCCATTTATGGCATGCATCGACAACTCTACTAAGTCAAGTCAACCTGAGCCACTTCCTCTTCTGATTCAGGTTGCTGACATTGGTCCCCCTTATCAATCAAGTGTACTCCTTCCCTTTTTGGTTTGCATACATGACTTTTAGTCCAAGGTTCGAACCCACAAGTAAAACAGTAGGGCTTCTTCTTCTTTGCACCTAATGTGTTTGATGTATTACTTTCTCCAACCCTTGGTCCATTAAGTGTGCTTCATGCATTCCCTGTCTGAGCTAGGCCCCTGAAATTTTGGACCACCCTGCTCGACTGACTCCTTTGAGAAGCCTTCTGTGACAACTCAAGCAATTGAGCTTTCACAATTGCAGCCCCCAAATTAACTGGCTCATACGTCTTCACCAACGGCTTAATAATCTCCGATAAACCCCCAATAAAAGATTGAATAATCCTCTCAGTTCCTCAAACCTCTTCACATATTCACCCACTCCACTCGTCTGCCTTAATTGGTTGAACTCCTCCACTACACTATTCAATGAATGCTATCCAAATCTTCTACAAAGTTCTTCACTAAACATCTTCCAAGAAACCACCTTTTCTTGTAACAACCAAGAATCATACCAAATCTCAGCTTCCTCATCCAGATGCAAAGTCGCCATTTCTAACTTCCTTCCATCCTCTACTTATAAACTAAAAAGAACTTCTCACACCTACGTAACCAACCTCGCGGGTTCAATGGGTTAAAAGTAGGAAACTATAACCTCAATGACGGAGTTGGATCTTTTCTTGCAAATGCTGGAGAAGTGGAAACCTCGTGCACGACCTTCCGTTTGAATGACTCCGATTGTAACGGTGGTGCACACAAGATTCCTCTTTCTTGGTGTGCCCTCTCCTGTTGCGCGGGCTCATCCATTGATGCATCTCTTGCTGCATGACTAACATCTGCTCTTGGGCTCGCTCCATCTTCTCGAACCTCTCACGTGTTTCCGTCTTATTGTTCACGAACTCCTCCAGAAGGGAAGAAAATTTGTCTTCCATCTTCCGGAATTGATCATCGACCCTCTTGAACTGTTCATCCACCGCCGTCTTCAACCGTGTGTCCATAACGATCGCGTGCTCTGATAACAAATGTCACGATCCTCACCGAAAACTGGCCGTTGATGATTGGAAGTAAGAAGAAAAAGTAGTTGAGAATGAGAAGATAGAGGTAGAGAGAGAGAGAGAAAGAAGAGAGAAGAACTTGTAGATTTATTGATAAAAGCTGAATGACAATTACATGAGTGCTTTGGGATTTATCTGGAAATTCCCAATAACCGTTTCTAATCTACGGCTACAATTCAATCTAACAATCTAACGGTCATCAACTACTTTTCTTATTTCCCGCCTGCTGACGTCATGGTCTTGTTTCTTCAAGCCAATCACGAGCCGCCAACGCATTAAAATAGTCAACGTTGATTCTCCTTGCGTTTACCTTCGAACGACCATCTGTCTTCTGCCCACCACCTGTTCAACTCTTGGCTCGTGACAAAATATATCGTCACTCATAATACTTTTGTGTTCAGCTAAAGTTGAATCCCATCCATCTTTCTTTGTACCCATACAGGTCAGCTCCAATAATTTGTAAAGCCAGGGGAAGCCCCTGGGCGTATTTTGTGAGACTGTTAGCAATACCGGCATTTTCAATTCATATTTCTCCCATTTTCAATCCCATGTTTCCGAAGCAGATCTCGATGCCAAACCAATTGCAAGCACCAGCTAATGCATTTAGCTGTTTCTGTTCATCCGCATCATCAAGAATAAAGAGGATTTTATAGTTTTTGAGTCTCTGTTGCATTTCCATCATTCCTTCATGAATATTCTTCAAATTGTTAGCTTCTTCTCCAACAACTGTTGCCAGAATCGTCTCCTGGATACGTTCATCTATTGCAGAAACCTTTACTCTAACTTGATCAACAAAACATGTTCTTTCAAATTGCTCAGCGACCAAGTTATAAAAGGCTTTGGAAAAGGTTGTCTTACCTGTCCCACTGATTCCATAAATTCCAAGCATATGGATATCATTTTGATCAGAACGCGTAGATCCCATAAGCAAGATGAACTCTGATATTCGTGATTTCAGTCCGACTGTATGTGCAGCCACATATAAGCGAGGGGGACCCAGAGAGCTCAAGATCTTCTTGACGATCTTCTCAATAGACTTGTACTCCTTACTGAAAAATCTCAAAATAAAAGGTTCAGATATATCTTGAAACTTAATGGTGATGCTACCAAACCTTGCGGTATGAAAAATGTTTTCAACCATCCTCCATCATAAATGACTATCTAGAAAAGTACATTTTTACCATTTCTTAAGAACAAAAACGTAATTAGGAGGTAACATAAAATAATGAAGCAGTAAAATTAGATTTCTTAATTGGACGCTTGTCGAGATGGGACGGAAAGATTATCCTTATTGACGGTCTATATGCCAATTGAGCTTACATTTTATATCAAATAAATTGCATATAATCCCAATCCATAAGAATTGATCAGATCTTATGAGAAATAAATAGGTAACAAGAATCCTACCCGCCTACGTATGCTTCTCCTTTTAGCCTGCTTGTTTTTTCCACAACTAGCCTCCAGTTCTGCACTTTCTCACTGTCCATACCGTACTTCTGTCCATGCACATCCATTCCTTGATATCTCACTTCTGACGGCTCAACTTCATAGAAGATAGGGATAACTTTCTGCTGCTTCTCTTCCTTACATTTGAGTATTGTAACAAGCTCGTCAAGGCATGAACTAGAGTAAACATAGTTTTGGGAGAATATAACAACGGAGATCCTTGATCTTTCGATGGCTTTGATAAGGCTCGGATATATTTCTTCTCCAGCCCGAAGCCCTTCTGCATCTCTACACACTTTGACATGTTTCTTTTTCAAGCTGTGATACAGATTATCAGTGAACTTGTACCTCGTATCTTCACCATTGAAGCTGAGGAATACTTCCCAGTCCCACATGGCAGTTTCTGACAAGTCTGTTGTCATTTTTTCGTCAAGTTGCTGGGATTCGTATGAACCCAGATTAAGACATGGCTCATAACGAAAATGTTTCTCGGTTCAAATAACCAGTCAGTTCCAGAAAAAGGAGAAGAAGAAAGTACTCACTTTTAAGTATGTGTCAGGTGGTATGTTGTTTCCAATGCGTCTTTGTTCTTGGTGCAAGATTCATCTGCAGGAACCAATAGAACAATAGAATATCGACGGATCATGCCGGCCGAAGCATCTTCTTTTTGTGAAGGCTATCGGGAGAAATTCCTTAAGGAATAACGTGATGGGAACTTCAACTGATTCAATTCTGTGTGCTTTTAGATTGATACCATTTGATATTTAGACACTAACTAAACCGACTAATTAAGGTTCACGGTGCCAAAAACTATGAAAGGCTACAAAAATTATCCCAAGTATTTAACAACACTATATTTGCAAGGACTCAAACTTGAAATATCTTGCTTAAAATTAAAACAAAATTTTGATACTTTGATCTAAGTGTTTGTAGTAACTCTATATCACTATCACGTAACCCTTGCAACGTACATTCATACTTTACTTTTTAAATTAGCAAAAAAAGATTAAGAAGTGTTTTTTTGAAAAAAGACTCAAGAAAATTTTGAGAGTTATATAGGAAGAAATATGGGAATAAGAGACTCATAACATAAAAATATTGACAATTTTCGTAGAATTATCATAGAAAAATTAATATTTTGACAACAACATCTGAATACCAAATGAGCCGTCTAATCAAAGTGCAAGTCGACATAAACTATGAAAGGTGAAAAAAAAACCAATACTACATTTTTAATGACTCAAAATTTAAAATCTCTTATACTAAATCTAATTAAGTGAAAATCTCCAAATTTTAAATCCCAACTGTCTCTTCCATAAAGCACATTGTAATCACGATACTTAAAGAGAAAAGGAAACGTTGCAAGGATAATTATTCCAGGAGCAACTCACGATTACAAAACAGACACAAGATCACTGACATCAACAAGATTTGTCGTCGGATTGAAAAATAGAAAAGTATGGTGACCAGAATGAAATAAGTCCAACAAATACTAAGGAAAAAAAAGTCCAGGACTGTTCTGGACAATTAAGTGGTTTTTTCAATTGGATCAACTGGTTTTGCTAGTGTGTTAAAGTGGTTTTGCCAAGCGGATCAAGTGGTTTCTTCAAATGATTTTTTCAAGCGGATCAAGTGATTTTTTCAAGCGCGGGATCAAGTGATTTTTGCCAGCATGTTCAAGTGGTTTTGCCATTATGTTCAAGTGGTTTCGTTAATATGTTCAAGTGGTTTTGCTAGTGTGTTCAAATGGTTTTGCCAAGCGGGTCAAGTAGTTTTTTCAAGCGGTTTTTTCAAATGGTTTTTTCAATCAAATCAAGTGGTTTTTTCAAGAGGATCAAGTGGTTTTTTTAAATGGTTTTTTCAATCGGATCAAGTGGTTTTTTCAATCAGATCAAGTGGTTTTTTCAACTGAATCATGTGGTTTTTCAAATGATTTTTTCAACCGGATCAAGTGGTTTTGCGGAACCACTTGATCCGCTTGAAAAAACCACTCGATCCTGACTTTAAAAAAGTCCAGGACCGTCCTGGAAATCGGTCCAGGACCGAATCCGGTCCCGATCTCAACCCCTTTAACAAAACAAAAAGGTCCTAAATCATCACGGCCCATCTTCGTCTCTGGAGCCGTGTTCCACGTCATCAATCCATTACGCCTTGGCCCTATCGCGTCTCGCCACGTCAATGAGCCGTTGGTATAGTGACGGGGATCATTGCAACAGAAATCCCCAAATCACTGATCTCTGAAGCCCTAACTCCCAAATCGCCTAGGGCTTCAAAATTCCCCTTCGATACTTCAGCATTCGGCAATTCCTTCAAATCACGAGCTTGCCCGCCGTGGAAGAACTTTTCCCCTCTCTCAATTGCGACTTCCATGCAACAGGAAACACTATACCTTGAGCATGTTTCGTCGTCGAAGATGACGTTTCCCACCATGGGAGCTGTCGAATTTCCAGTCCGGCTCAGGGCACCCTTCTTGGACGACCGGTCGTTCCCATCCTCCGTGTATCCCATGGAGGCGCGCTCTCGTCATCTCCGACGACGCTCGGCCGGATATTAATAGGAGGGATGGAAACTCGAAACTCAAATAGCAGCTTCCAAGAAGGAATCGCGACGTTGTTTCTTCTGTTCGGAATTTGGTCGGCTGGTTGGTAGGGCCCAAAGCAACTGCCACCTCCGCTTGGTCGAATATATTTCCCGAAATAATATCACAATTCACAATTGTATTTATCAATAAAACTTCAACAACGTTTAAGACTTTTATAAAAAAAAAACAGCTATATATTTGTTTTAACAAATAGTTTAATAATTTATGATTATTGTTTAGATCAAAATTAAATAATTGAACATTTAGTTCACTGTCGAATCAAGTATCAAGTGTTCCAATCGTATATATAGAATATTTTTTTATCCGGTTTGACTGAATTTATTATTTCAAGTTGAATAAATTTTTTAAAGTTTGGCCAAATTAATCTATAACTTTTTTATCATATGATCTATATACATGTCTTGTTAGTAACATTAATGCATAGTTTAAGCATTGTTAGTTAATTCTATTTAATAAATAAATTTCTGAATTTAATTATTTATTAAATTAAAATTTTGATTAATCGATTTAGAAAATTCAAAATGATACTAACAAAAAATTGATATCTTTGATTATCATAGTAGATCGGGAACACAATATAACTGCACCAATTTTTTTCTTACTAAGAACTGTCCCATCCAATACGTATGGTAAAAAGTAAAAACAACATCAATACTGAAAGATAAAATGTTGGTACTAGAACTCAACAAATGACTGTTCCAATTAAGAAAGAACACACAAAACGATCAAGACGCTACAAATGCGGAACACAAAATTGGTGATACTGGAAGAATTAAATGGTCACAATTTAGTCAACCTTTTATTTCACCGGTCAACTTTATACTATTGGTTTATTGCACTTAGACTAAAAGGAATATGCTAAATTGTATTTGACCTATAGCTATCTTGAACATTTTCTTGAAACTACTAATATTTCTCTCTCCTACCTTGATGTACACGGTAACCCTTAAACCGAGAGGACTACGATGAGCGGTTCGATTGCGACGACCGGCCCGACGACCTCGCCGGAGATGAGCTGGCCTTCCCATCCGAAGAGGATGGCCGAGAAGGAACACCGGAAGCCGCCATTCGGGAGGGAGGTACAGTACCCGCGGAGGGACAGCAGTATGTGGGGCCAGGTCAGCGTCGCGGCCGGCACTTGGGGGTCGCCTGTTCGAATAAAGCCGCTGCTGACCGTCCCGGAGGCGCAGAGCACCGTGACGCTCGCGTGGCCCCCGCTTCTGGCGAACTCGAGGATGGCCCCGATAATGTCGCCGCCCCGTGGAACTTCCAAGACGAGGTGCGTCATGGCGGTTATTGGCGGTTGGGTGGGGACGGGGACACGTGGACGTCGGAGGAAGAGAGGAGGAGTCTTCTTCTTCTTGTGCTTTTTTTTAATACTTGTTTTTTTCTGGAGTTTCAACTTTTAAGGAACAGGGAAATTATGAGCTGAAAACATAACGAGGCTCACTTTTATATTGGGTCCACGTCACCAATTCTCAGAATTTCTTTCAGAATAATTTGTTATTTTTCTTAAGAAATAGCTATATCTTTTTGTACCCGTCACAAAAAAATTTCACCCGATGTATGAACTCTCTGTAATATCTAGGTTAAGTAAAACGTTAATAATCACGAAGTTTTTTTTATCTTCAATAATAATCGGCCTGATGGTGATTGAAATCGATTTTTCCTCAATTCTCTTATGTGTTGCTTGTGAAGTTGGAATCTAACATTTAGAGATTAACTTGATTCGCCATTTTTTAGATTGAGATTATCCGCCATAAATTCATCATACATTTCAAGAATGGTTGATTGCTTTTCCAAGGAGGCTTTGACCATCTTATTTTCGATCACTCGTTTAGTTTCGGCGGATATTCTTATTAAGATGATTTAAAAAGATCACCCTACCTTAAATAATTTTTTTTATCGAATATCTAGTCCCTCGATTTCTACCCAATAAAACAGTGGCTTGGCCAAAAATTCCAAAATTTGGGTCTAGAATTAATCAGTTCTTGGACATCAATTTAATTTGAAAAAACATATAAACCGGTGACACCCACAAATTGCTCCAAAGTCAATGAGGCGGGATTAGGGATGGCGATGGGTAGCGTCGGGTAGGGTATTGGTACGACCCTACCCATACCCTAGTTTAAAAAGTCGGACCCATACCCTACCCTAGACCCTTAAGATTTATCATTACTAGATTCATACCCTTACCCTTAGGGTCCGTAGGGTCTAAAAGGTCTTCCAGGGTCCGATCCTCGAATTAAATATAATATATTTTTTAGTATAAAATTTAACTAAATCATAATGAATATATTAAAATTTATTAAGAAATATCTTATAGATCACTAAAAATAATTTAAAAAGTCAATTTTGTAGATTGTATTTCAAAATATTGAGAAAATACATTATATTTTATAAATAAAAAATAATAATAATAAGTCTAATTAGAGTTTAATTATTATTTAGTTAGGTCTAGTTAGGGGTAAGGTCTAAATTAGGGTAAAAGGGTAAGGGTAGGGTAAAAATTCATAGATTCATACCCTACCCTAGACCCTATCTTTAAATATAGACCCATATTCATACCCTACCCTAGACCCAGTCAAAGTCAACAGACCCTCGACCCACGGAGTAAGGGTAGAGTCCGACCCGTAGGGTATGGGCATTTCTGCCATCCCTAGACGGGATGGGTTTCTACGGGCTGGGAAGGGGATATTAAGATGGGCTGAGCATTTCTCCTGGGCTAGAATTTAATAGATCTATAATGCAATCGTTTTTAAACGATTGCCATAAAAATCTATGGTCTCCCAAACTTAGAGTTTTAACAAGAATCTATTTTCCGAACTTTGGAGTTAGGTGTATTTGTTTTTGTTTGGTGGTTATGAGTTTAGAACTATGTATAACACTGTTATCACAATACTCTTTCTCTCGTACAATTTTTTTTCCAATAAATTTTACTACTTGTCAGAATGAGCTAATAAAAAGGGAAAAGTTCACTTTACTATCTGTGATTTGACCCATTTCCATAATATTCTCTATGGTTTAAAAAAGTTTAATCAAGTTCAGCATCATCCAATTTTATCACTTGGGTTATTCCGGACCGCTTCGATTCATTTTTGTTAATATGCATCATTTTGGAGCACTGAGGTGGCCGACCACACGTAAATCTGGTCCATGTAGGAAATTCAATGTGGACTGATAAATTTCTTTTATTGTACCTTATTTTAAAGTAAATTTTCAAAAACCCCCTCTTCTCCAAACCAAACCTTAAACTTAAATTCAACAAATACCTAAAACATTTCCCATCTAACAAACCCAATCTACACCAAGAAACCAATCTATGTAGCAGCGGTTGGTTTGGAATGTTGTGGGAGAGGCAACGACAATAATGGGGACTTGATTATAGGTATTTTTAAAAAATTTAAGTACCATCTACAAAATTGCCATTCCATTCAAAATTGCCACATCACACTCCCCCATATGGGTGCGTTTTGAAAAAAATAAATTGAATTGGACTGGGGTGGGGTGACCTAAGTGAAAATATTTGGACGATGTTGGACTCGATTTACCTTTTTCAAACTATAGGAATTTAGATGGGAATGGATCAAACCATAAGGTACTAAAGTGGACTTTTTTCTAATAAAAATTATTAAAAAATAAAAACCAACATTGTTAATTTTGTTGTGAGTAATCAATGTCTTTGGTGTACTTGAAAGGAAGTTTCAATTAATCAATGTCTTTGTTGGAATCAGATACTGAGAATTCTGTCAACCCATTTGCTCTTCACAGGTCAAGCTTGCTTCCTGTGATATCGACGACAAATCAGTATCAAACGTTGTTCTTCTTGAACCTTTCAAAGGCGGTGTTGATGCAATCAAGATAGCATCAATATTGCAGGAAGCTTGGATGATGCAGATCTATGGCATAGTTGTCTTGGCCATATGAGTAAAAAATAGATGAAGTTGCTATGCTCTAAGGGAAACTACCAGATTTGAAGATCGTAGAAATCGGGTTATGCAAGTATTGTGTGTTTGGAAAGTACTAACGAGTGAGTTTCTCTAGAGGCGGAAGAGCTCCGAATGAGCAAAGGCTCGATTTAGTCCACAACGACTTACGAGGACTAACACCACTTGCATCCTTGCGAGAGTCAATGTACTACATGAATTTCATTGATGATTCCATGAGAAAAGTGTGAGTGTACTTCTTGAAACAAGATCATCGTGTTGGGTGGAGGTGGTCAACACTTCTCTTGATTATTTTAAAGTCTTGTCAGTTTCCACTCTTTCAAACTGCCTAAAATTTACCTTATGATAATATTTTGCATATCTTCGAGAGGAAGCCCCGAATAGTCATGTAGTTGAGCAAAGAGTTGAATGGTATCTTCTCCTGTTACCAATGCCTCCAATTACTCTCTTTTCTCTGTTCTGCAAGGAATGCAAAACTTTAGTAGGTTACAGATTGGATTACATGCACCACATTTTTATGTTTGCTGTAGCTATTTTTCAGTGACCGTGAAGAAAATATGCAATTTTTAATATTGTTTTTTTCAATTCGTGGTTGCAGGATGTACGCGTTTGATGTCCTCCCAATGTTTGTGTTGCTCTATGGTAATTTATTAATCTGTCTTCGGATATTTATTAATAAGGGGACCACTGTATCAAGCAATAAATTTAGGACAGAAGTCATAGAAGCCATGTCCCAAAAACAGAAAGATGAAAAAATGCTACTTACCAACAACAAAATCATCATCACGGTCACCATCAACATACTCAAACTCAAAAACTGATGTCCCTTTGTCGGTCGTGGTTTTAATATTTACTGCACTCAAAGCATCAACATAAGTCAGTGCCCAGTCACATTGGCGCCTGCTTGTGTAAAATTCAACATCTTCAAAGTGGGAGTCTGTTGAATTCACAAATGTTCCAGCTTCGCTAATCAGAAAATTAGGAGGATGCCTTTCTGTCATGTCGCTGAATTTTAGTATCACGTTAACTTTAGCTTCAACCCATTCATCTTGTAATATCCTGTTTTCCTCGGTTAATCCGTTGGTTAAATAACAAAAGAACACTCGACATGAGTTCTGAATAAATTTCCCCTTCCGGACTACAAGCAAATTATCACCAAGAGACAGGCTGATCTCGTAGGACAACTCCTTACTAAAACTCATCGGTTTTAGAGCAAATCCAACACAAATAGTTGGCACTCTCCTGCGAACCCGGAAAGATAGGGAATCTCCATCCTTGACATACTGGAAGAACCATGCGAGGGTATTTCCAGGGACAAATACCACTGGGTAATTGTTGTTCTGCAGAACACTGTACAAGATTAGTCCCTGAAGAAACTAGGGACACAAAAGAAGCTACTGCAACTACTTGGTCAATAAGTGTGCGGGAGTGTAATCGTACATGCATTTGCAAGAGATTGGATAGAGAGAGAAAGATAAAGCACTAACCACTTCATTTCTGTAAAAGCACCTTGCTATATTTTGACCACGACGTTGCACGGATATTTCTTGTAAGGCTTCTGACCGCAAAGGAGGTACAGACTTGAGCCTACGACATCCGCTGAGATCATAAGTTTTCAGAACTGGAGAGGAGATCTCTGGACACTGAACACTTCAAGCCTTTGAAGCAATATCATTCCATTGTCATGGTCAAACTCAACTAAGTTGCAACAGAAGTCTAGGCGCATTTCAATCGAGTTTACAGCCCAAGAAAGGTTGGGCACTTTTTTCACTTGTTCAGAACCAGTGAACGACAAATATTTCACGTTTTCGAACTCCTATCAGCAATTTGGTAGGTAGTCAGTTCTTTGAAATCTTAAAACAAAAATGATCAGTAAAACAGTAGACTGCAACAATCGTACCCTGAGTGGATATCCTAGTTGAATAGGATAAATAGCATTCCCCAACCTCAAGTCAAGAAGCTTTTTGCCCTGGAAATCAGGTGGGAAGGAGGGAGAAGGATACTCATCCCAATCAAGTACTATCAAACTACTTGGCAGTTGCGCTGGTGGCACAGCAAACCTGGCATTCCTGATAATGAGTATTTTCAGATTGGTCATCTTTTCGAAACAATTATTGTTGCAGTCCACCACGCCATATTCAGGCAATTCCAGCAGCAAACCTAGGGTTTCACTGGTTCCCAGTGATTGGCACCAGTAAAGGCAACATTTCCAGTTACAGTATAATTAAGTCTGTGAAAGTGTTAATGGTCAATAGTCAACTTAAGACGTAAGTTATACGAGAGTAGTTAATAACCCACAGTGCTAAAATAAGAAATTGTTAACTAATGTACTGCTTTTTGGTTATTAGTTTATTAATTAGTATGTTAAGTGACTTGTGTAGTAGTTGGTTGGTGTGTAAACGTGGGTGTGCCTTTTTAAAAAAGGAGTGGGCATGCCAAAAAAAACATGGGTGTGTGTATGCCGAACAGACATGCAAAATGTAAAAGACTCCTCCCCTTTGTCCTCTGTTTTCTGCTGAAAGAAATAGCAGTAACCTTCACCATCCAAAATTGCTCTTGTTCATGTGTTATGTAGTGAATGTGATAGATGTTTAGCTTGCCAACATTGTGGTATCAGAGCTGAAGGTTTTCGAGCATCGCATGGAGCTAGAAAGTAAAGAAAAGAGTGGGTTGAAGATATAAAATGGCAAGCAACAAGGTTATAAGTTTGAGCTCAGTTCAAGTTCCTGTTTTTCAAGGGGAAAAGTATGATTTCTGGAGTGTGAAGATGAAGACTTTGTTTGAGTCACTTAAGTGCTAGATATGGTAGAAGAGGGGTACGATGAGCCGGAAGACTTTGTTTGACTTTGTTTGAATCAGTTGAGAGTGCCTTGAAATCAAAGCTGATTTTTGACTCCAAGAGTCACGAACAAGGTTCGTCGAGTAATGCTTCTAAGAAGGATGAATCCTTTAGAGGTGGAAGGTATGGTAGAGGAAGAGGAAGATGGCAAGCTTCAAGGGGGAGAGGTAGAGGAAGATTTGGCTATGACAACAAGCAAAATGAAGAACGATCAACAAGGAGATGCCATGTTTGTGATAAGGTTGGTCATCTTGCTAAAGATTGTTGGTATAATGATAATAGACTAAGATGTCATAATTGTGGAAGACTTGGTCATATGAAAAAAGATTGTAGAGTGAAGGTTGAACAACAAGCTAGTACGGTTAAGGAGAAACAAAATGAAGGGAGTTTGTTTTATGCTTGTCAAAGTATTGCAGAAAGAAAAGGTGAGAAGTGGCTTATTGATAGTGGTTGTAGTAGCCATATGACAGCGGATAAAAGCATCTTTGTTGACTTGGATTTGACATTTCAGTCCAATGTTAAGGTTGGCAATGGAGCACTTATGCAAGTAAAAGGAATCGGGTCACTAGGGGTTCAAACGAAAAGAGGAATGGAGAAGATTCATGGAGTATTGTATGTTTTGGAGGTTGATCAAAATCTGTTAAGTGTCGAACAGCTTGTAGAACATGGATATGCTTTGCATTTTGAGGCTGGTTTTTGTACTATTTTCGACAAGAAGGAAAAGAATGAAGTATTGGCTAAAGTAGAGATGGTGAATAAATGTTTTCCACTGGAGTTCAAGTATGTTAAAGATGTTGCATTGAAGGTGAATGTTGGTGATGATTCTTGGCTTTGGCACAAGAGACTTGGCCACTTAAATTTTGGTGGTCTCAAATTGCTTCAACAAAAGAATATGGTGCAAGGGCTTCCAATAATTCAAGATAAGGATGAAGTGTGTGAGGGATGTATACTTGGAAAGCATCATAGAAAGTCTTTTCCAACCGGTGTTGCATGAAGAGTGAAGAAGAAGTTGGAGTTGGTGCATATCGATATTTGTGGTCCTATGTCTATTGCTTCTCATTCTGAAAATAGGTACTTCCTCTTGTTTGTTGATGATTATACAAGGATGACATGGGTTTATTTCTTGAGGCAAAAATCTGAAGTGTTTTCAATTTTCAAAAAGTTTAAGAGCCTTGTTGAAAATCAGAGTGGATGCAACATTAAAGTTTTGAGAAGTGACAGGGGAAAGGAGTATACTTCAAGAGAATTTCAGAAGTTTTGTGAAGATGAAGGTATGGAGAGGCAGCTTACAGTTAGCTATACTCCACAACAAAATGGAGTTTCGGAGAGAAAGAACTAAACAGTTATGGAGATGGCAAAATCGATGTTGTTTGAAAAGAAGTTGCCTAAAGTTTTTTGGGCGGAGGCTGTAAATACAGCTATAAATTTGATGAATCGATGTCCGACAAAAGCCATGTAGAATATGACTCCATTTGAAGCTTGGAGTGGGAGGAAACCATCGGTAAATCATTTGAAAGTTTTTGGGTGTATGGCCTATGCTCAAATTCCGAAAGAGAAAAGGAGAAAGCTTGATGAAGTTAGTGAGGAATGCTTATTTATTGGCTATAACTCTATGTCAAAAGGTTACAGATTGTTCAATCTGAAATCCAAGAAGGTGATCATAAGTTGGGATGTAATTTTTGATGAAAATGCTACTTGGAATTCAGAGGAGAGTAAGGATGATTGGGCTGCCATTTTACAACAAAGATCAAGTCATGATGGTGATGAAATTGGTGAAGAGGCTCCACAAAAATACAAAAGTTTGAGTGATATCTATGCTACGTGCAATTATTATGTTGAAGAACCAGAAGATTACGAAGAAGTAATGAAAGAAGAAGCTTGGAGAATAGCTATGCAAGAAGAGATTGACATCATAGAGAAAAATCAGACTTGGGAACTTGTTGAAAGACCGAAAGATAGAGAAGTTATTGAAGTCAAATGGATTTATAAAGTGAAGTACAATTCGGATGGATCGTTGCAAAGGAAAAAGGCAAGATTGGTTGCAAAAGGCTATTCACAACAGCCGGGTGTGGACTTTGATGAAACTTTTGCTCCGGTAGCTCAAAAGGATATAATTCGTGCATTGATTGCCTTGGCTGCCCATAAAGTTTGGTTTCTTCACCAACTTGATGTCAAATCAGCATTTCTAAATGGTGAACTCAAGGAAGAGGTGTATGTAGAACAACCGGATGGCTTTGTTATAAAAGACCACGAAGAGAAGGTGTACCGATTGAAGAAAGCAATGTATGGTTTGAAGCAAGCACTGAGAGCTTGGTATAGCCAAATTGACAAGTATCTCTTTGAGCAAGGATTTGAAAGAAGCAAGAGTGAGCCTTGTATGTGAAGCACCAAGGTGAGTCCAACATTCTCATTATTGCTCTTTATGTTGATGATTTAGTGTTCACTGGAAATGATGAGAGAATGATTGAGGAGTTTAAGAAGGAGATGGTGAAGAGGTATGAAATGAGTGATATGGGATTGTTACATCATTCTCTTGGCATTGAAGTATATCAAGATGGTGATGGTGTGTTCATTTGTCAAAAGAAGTACGTTGAAAAGATTTTGAAGAAGTATGGAGTGCATGGATACAATTTTACACCGACACCACTTGTAGTTGGTGAGAAATTGATGAAAAATGATGGAGGAAGAAAGGTGAATGTGAAGGATTACAAGAGCTTGGTTGGAAGTTTGCTTTATTTGACATCGACGAGGCCCGATATCATGTTTGCAGCAAGTTTGTTGTCAAGATTCTCCAACGATCCTAGTCATATTCACAAAGGTGCTGCAAAAAGGGTGTTGAATTACATTGGAAGCACTTTGGATCATGGTTTGAGATATGGAAAAGGATGTGAAGTTAAGCTGGTTGGTTTTTGTGATAGTGATTATGTTGGTTGTGATGTTGATTCGAAAAGCACTTTGGGCTATGCTTTTACTCTTGGTTCGGGAGTATTTTCTTGGTGTTCAAAGAAGCAAGAATCTGTGTCATTATCCACGGCTGAATCTGAGTATATCGCAGCTGGTCTTGCAACTCAAGAAGTGGCTTGGTTGAGAAGAATCCTTGAAGATGTTGGAGAAAAACAAGATGAAGCCGTTGTGGTCTATTGTGATAACAAATCAGCAATGGCAATGGCAAAGAACCCTGTTTATCATAGTCGCACGAAGCACATTGCAGTGAGCATCATTTCATACGTAAAGCAATTAAAGAAGGCGTCGTTGAGCTGAAGTATTGTCGATCCGAGGAGCAATTGGCGAACATATTTACGAAGGCACTATCGAGGACAAGGTTTGAGAAGCTGAAAGCAGCACTTAGAGTTCAAGAGCAGCACATTAAGGGGGAGAATGTTAACTAATGTACTGCTTTTGGGTTATTAGTTTATTAATTAGTATGTTAAGTGACTTGTGTAGTAGTTGGTTGGTGTGTAAACGTGGGTGTGCCTTTTTAAAAAGGGAGTGGCATGCCAAAAAAGACATGGGTGTGTGTACGCCGAAGAGACATGCAAAATGTAAAAGATTCCTCCCCTTTGTCCTCTGTTTTCTGCTGAAAGAAATAGCAATAACCTTCACCATCCAAAATTCCTCTTGTTCATGTGTTATGTAGTGAATGTGATAGATGTTTAGCTTGCCAACATAAACATGTAAAATGTGCTCATATGTACAGGGCCAATGCCTATTGTTTTTGTTCTTACCAAAGACCCGGAAAACACCCTCGTGATACAAACAAGTTTTAGAACGAAGTAAAGGATGGTAAGAAATGCTGCCATACCGAATCTCCGGTAGTTAGCACCTGAAGAACACCCTCATGATGCCTTAACCTGCTGTGTTTGCCTGGCTCTTGTTCAGACTCTTGTCTAACAATTTCCCTTCCCATGTCTCGTACAAGGTTAGGCATCCATACTTTTCAATCTTGTCTACTTATGAAACTCTTCTCTTTCAAGACCCCCATTCCGCCTTTGGGGTTGAAGTTGCAGCCCTCAAAAATCTTCTCAAGATAATTCCAATCTTAGGCTGCTGACCTCTCACATCAATAGAGTAAATTCTAACAAATTGGTTTTCAACGATTCCATTTTTCTGCCAAATGGACAAGATAGATACAACACAACGAATGACCAATTGACTATTTTTATGTCAAAACTTACGAAGTAGAAAATAAACCTTACAAGATATGCCATATCCACGAATGATAAAATCTTAACCATCAATGACCCCATTGTATTTAACCTTTAAAGTCAGATGTAACAGATAGGAAAACAGAGTATTTTGTGTTTATGCTCCCCTCCCCCAGCAATTGTTTTTCATACAACGCCGCAGAAATCTCTCAGAATCTTACCGAGTTCACCGCGTTGATTTGGCAACGGAGTAAAAAATTTGACCGCAAGTTCCCGTGACGGAGGAACATGGCGGAGGCACACTTCCTCAGCTTCCCTTAAAAGCTGGCGACATTGTTTTATCAATGAAGAACAAGGATGATCACTCCCAACTCCATCTACTAAACTGCGAATCGTGTCTTCTGAATCTGATTCAACAATGACCTTCCGTATACCTCTATCTCGAGCCCACTCCAACCCTCGCTTAATATCCGTAACCGCATCGAACACCTGAGCCATCCGTCTAAACCCAGGTTCCGGATGCATCTGGCTCACTCTCGATTCGATCTCCCGCACCAAATTTTTTATGACTTTCCTTAACAAATATGGTATATCTCTATGCAACCACATCGACTCTATCCTCATCAACGACTCTTGAATAACATCCCCTAACCCCAGATCCATTTTCATCTCGATCATCAGTTCCATCTCGATCAACTCTTTTAAGCGCTTCATAGGTTCTAACGCCCAACGGAAGGCTGCTTCAATTTTTTTAACCGCATACTTAATCCGGCTCACACGTGAAGAAAACCCAACAAACCAGCAACCAGTCCAATCCCTTACAGTAAGGAAACCCCGGTCTTCACCATAGCCAGCTGCCTGGAGCTTCACCCAACCCATGATTGGCAGGTCCACTCTCGCTTTAGCTTTCTCCCGTACAGTAAGGGGACCATCTGTATCAAGCAACAATTGTAGGACAGAGGTCATAGAAGTCATGTACCCAATAAAAGAAAGATGGGAGAATGCTACTTACCAACATCAAAATCATCATCACTGTCACCATCAACATAGTCAAACTCAAAAAACGACGCCCCTTTGTCTTTCGTGGCTTTAATATTTACTGCACTCAAAGCATCAACATGAGTTATTGCCCAGTTACACTGGCGCCTGTTTGTGTAAAACTCAACATCTTCCAAGTGGCAGTCTACTGCATTTACAAATGCTCCAGCTTCACTAATCAGAACATTAGGAGGATGCCTTTCTGTCGTGTCACGGAATTCTAGTATCACATTAACTTTAGCTTCAACCCATTCATCTTGTAATATCCTGTTTTCCTCGGTTAATCCGTTGGTTAAATAACAAAAGAACACTCGACATGAGTTCTGAATAAAATTCCCCTTCCGGACTACCAGCAAACCATCACCAAGAGACAGGCTGATCTCATAAGACAACTCCGAACTGAAACTCATCGGTTTTAAGACAAATCCAACACAAATAGTTGGCAATCTTCTACGAACCCGAAAAGATAGCGAATCTCCAGTTTCGACATACTGGAAGAACCATGGGAGTGTTTCTCCAGGGACAAATACCACTGGGTAGTTTTTCTGCAGAACGTTGTACAAGATTAGTCCTTGAAGAAACTAGGGACAAAAAAAGGACAATTGCTACTACTAGATCACTTGTGAACTTGGTGAGTATTCGTGTAAGCAAGTGAGTGCCTGCAAGAGAATGGATAGCAGCAGAAAGATAGAGCACGAACCACTTCATTTCCGTAAAAGCACCGAGCTATATTTTCACCGCTACCTTGAACACATATTTCTTGCAAAGCTGCTGACCGCACAGGAGGGACGGACTTGAGCTTACGACACCC
>SOPF01025382.1:0-20495 GCA_012979155.1 Hypericum perforatum | reverse complement strand
GCGAGAATCCATATTGTATATTTGAAAGAAGTACAAACCAAGAGGTCACCACATGATTATATCATACAAGATACTACTGGTATAAATATTCTTGTCTGGAGTACTTCAGAACAAGATAAGAACAACATCCTGTTTTGCAAATAGACATAATGCAGTAAACTTAAACTCTGATTAGCCTTACTTCCTATCGTCTTGCCGAATTTGTTCTCTTAAATGTAGCTGTTCCTGAATATGTTCTTTAGAAAGTTTCTCTTTTTTTAATTTGAGGTAAAGGGAAGATTAAAATTAAAGCAGGAGCTCAGTCAGGAGCGTCAAAGTCCAACAAGGCTACAATGTCTGGGGGAGGAACAACAACCCAATCCTCCGAAAGTAAGCCTAATCTGCATTTCTTGCTCAAACAATCGGCTAACGAGTTGTTTGAGCGAGAAGTGTAAGACAAAATACATAAGGGCAAAGCAAGGAGATAATTCCGAAGCAGGGTAACTAAGTGCGCTAAATCCCAATATACAAGAGGGGAATGGTTACTCAAAAATTCGTAAGCGATGCGACAATCAGATTCAATGATTGTCTTAGAGAGAGCAAACGATCCTTGGATAGTTTCGATGGCGAGTTGTAGAGCCAACAACTCTGTTTCAAGCGGAGAAGAGGCATGGAAGGTGATGGAATGACCATTTAGGAGATGGCCTTTGTGATTCTTAGCAACCACGGCTGCTCCCGACGTCGAGGATACCCCGACCCAAGAAGCATCGCAGTTGAACTTCGTCGTTCCCTCTTCAGGGGCACCCTATGAAACTTGCTGAGCAGATGATGCACGTCCGCGGTTCAGCTTTGAGTCTTCCTCCTGCAAATCAGAACAAGAGTAAGAGGCCGAAGATGATGATAAAAGCGGATCGATCTTAACATGTTCGAAAATAAATTTGTTCCTCGCTTTCCAAATGGACCAACAAGTATAAGCAGCTAAGGAAACCAAAAAGGTGGAATCGTGGCAGTTCTGAAATTTGAACAAATCGAAGATCCAATGGCCAAAAGAAGCTTGCTGAAACATAAAAGGAGAGTGGCCAAAGGAACTACTAAACCAAGTAGCCCGAGCATGTTCACAGTCAAAAAATATATGGCACACCGATTCAACAACATAGCCACAAAAACTACATTTAGGAGAAGGAGAAAGATGTCTCCTGTATAGACAACCGAAGACCGGGAGAATATCTTTGGTGGCTCTCCAAAGGAAGCTCTTGATCCTAGGGTGAATTTTTAGATTCCAGATCTTTCTCCAAATGCCTGGATCAAAAGGAGCAATGCTAGGACCTGCATTTGGGACATGAAGATTCGGGTGAGCAAGGTTTTTCAATAGATGATACCCTGATTTAACAGAGTAAGTGCCCGAGCTGTTCAATTTCCACACTAACTTGTCTGGAGAACCCAAAGAGCAGATCCGAATTTTAGAAATGGCTAGCTTCTCCGAGTTAGAGAAAAGTTTGGAGAGGAGGTCCCAATTCCAGCTTCTGGAGTTACTGCAAAACAGGTCAGAAACTTTAAGGATAGTGGTATTAATGGGGGGCGCAGTAGAGATTCTAGCGGAGGGCAGGGAGGGAATCCACGGGTCAGCCCAAATATTCGTGCCAAGCCCATTACCCACTCTAGTAACCAAACCATAAAGAAGGGCATCACGGCCTACCAGAAGACTCGACCAAAGCCAAAAGGGCTTTCGGCCTTTTACAGCAGAGGAAAGGTTAGAGTCGTTGAAGTATAAACCTTTAAAAATGCAAGAGCATAAGGAATCAGGGTTAGAATGTAACCTTCAAGCTTGTTTGGCTAGAAAGGCGACATTAAAAGTGTGAAAGTCCCTAAAACCAAGACCACCCAAACTTTTTGAGTTGGATAAGCCTTCCCAACTAATCTAATGGATTTTTTTCATAGTCAAATTTCCGGACCACCAAAACCGAGCAAGCAAGCTGTTCAACTTGGAACAAAAAGACTTAGTGAAAAGTAAACAATGCATGACATAGCAAGGAATGGAGGAGAGGACCGATTTGATCAAAACTTCCCGGCCAACCATACTAAGCAAGTTTTGCTTCCAACTTAAAGTTTTGGACTTAACCTTCTCAAGAATAAAATTTAAAGCATCTGATTTAGACCTTCCCTAAAAGGAAGGAAGGCCCAAGTACTTATCTGTGGTCGGCATTTGGGGCATCCCAAGAATGTTCATGATGTGCAGTTTGACGTGCTCCTGGACTGGAGAGGCAAAAGAGATACTAGACTTGGTGTAGTTGATATCTTATCCCGAAGCATTCTTGAACAAGGAAAGGATGTGCTTGAGAGCAAAGGCTTCCTCGATTGAAGCTTTTCTGAAAAGAAGAGTGTCATCTGCAAAAAGGATGTGAGAGATAACAAGGCAATGCTCGTTGAATCGAAAACCACAAATCAAGCCCGAATGCTGTGAGTGGTTCAAAAAGTGGGCAAGAGCGTCAGAAACAAAAAGGAATAAGAAAGGAGAAAGAGGATCACCTTGTCTTATACCACGTGATGAATCGAACCAATCAAGGGGTTGGCCGTTAAAAAGAACACTATAAGAAGCAGAGGTGACGCAACTCATAATAATCTCAATCCACTTAATAGGAAAACCAAGTTTAATCATCATATTTTCAAGGAAAGTCCAGTTGACAAGATCAAAAGCTTTTTTCAAATCGAGTTTAATAGCCATGGAAAGGTTAGAACTCCTAGAGTTCATTTTTAAACAGTGGAAAGCCTCATGAGCTATGATAATGTTGTCTTGGATGCTCCTATTCCTAACGAAGGCTCCTTGACTTGCAGAAATGAGAGAGTCCATAAAAGGAGAGAGTCTGTTAGCCAAGATCTTAGAGTAGACTTTGTAAGCAAAATTACACAATCCTATGGGTCTAAAGTCACCTATAACAGTAGGGCAAGCGACCTTCGGGATAAGCATGATATGAGTTTGGTTCACATATCTAGGGACTCTAGCATTAGCAAACATGCACTTGATAAGAGAAATTAGATCCGAAGAGATCAAATCCCAGTAAGACTGGAAGAACATACCGGAGAAGCCGTCTGGACCTGGAGAACGAGCACTTCCTAAACTGAAGGTGGCCGATTTGATCTCATCTACTGTAATCTCCTTTAATAAATCTACAGCCATGGAAGAAGTAACTAAATTAGGAATGCAATTAAGAAGTAGATCTGGGTTAGTTGTCGAGAGAGCAGAATACATCTCCTTAAAATGATTGTGGACCAAAATCTTAAGAGAAAAGGGGTCATCAATCCAAAAAACCAGCAGAGATTTTAAGCTTAACGATCTGATTTTTTTGTCTTCTGAGAGTTGCCGTGGTGTGGAAAAAAGAGGAATTACGATCTCCCCATTGCAACCATTTGATTCTAGATCATTGGTGCCAAAACATCTCGTCTTTCAGGTAAAGATCATTAAGCTCTTTGAGAATTGATCTTTCTTGATCCCTGCAGGGAGGGGAAGGATTGACCATTTGTACCTGAGTAAGTAAGAGGGTTAGATTTTCAATCCGACCCTTAAAATTGGAAGCCCGATTCTTACTCCATCTAGTAAGATCAGAGGAGCATGAAGTAATCTTATGACTGAAGATGGAAGGAGGGCAGCCAAATATGGGAGTAGACCAAGAGTGATCTATAACTTCTCTGCAACCCTCCTCCTTAATCTAAAAGGATTCAAAACAAAAGGGTCTTTTAGTGACAGTAGTGAGCAAGTGTCCAATAAGAGAAAGGCATGGTCAGAGCCCAGAGAGATAGGCCCATGAATAACTTGGGCTTAGGAAAAAGATTCATCCAAATCGCATTAGCAAGAACACAGTCAAGCCTTTGGAGCAAAAGATCCGAGCCTGATCTTTTGTTGGACCATGTATAAGGATTTCCTTTGAAACACAAGTCAAGTAAAGCACCACTCTGAATAAAGTCGTGAAGCAAATTCATTTGCCATAAGTCAGGAGGATGACCTCCCAACCTTTCTTCCTTGCAAAGAATAAAGTTAAGATCACCCAAACAAAGCCAAGGCAGGGAAAAGTATTTACAAATCCTCATGAGAGAGGACCAAAAGCCCCTTTTCTTAGAAGAGTCCGGTTCGCAATACAAAAAGGAAATGTGACAAGAAGTAACACTTTTCACCAGGGAACAGGAGGTATCGATGAGATTTTTAGAGCTTGAAATCACATCAATATCAATTTTAGAATTCTACCACAAAGCTAAGCCACCCGCAGTACCAATCGGATCAACGTAAAAGCTATTTTGAAACTTGCAATTTCTCCTCATTTTTTCCAGTTTCACTCTCTGCTATCGTGTTTCCATAAGAAAGACTATTTACAGAGAGTGTTTCCGGATAAGTCCCTTAAGGACTTAAACTGTCAGAGATTGACCCAATCCCTGATAGTTCCAAGACAAAGCGATCATGGTTGTTCGAGTGGTAGAGAGCCTACCACTCGAGGAGTTGGGTTTGAGGAGATACCTGAGTAAGAGGAGACCAACACATCAAACAGACTGTTGTCTGAGTTACCAATCAACGGAGGTTTAGAAGTCATTTTTTTGCGATAGCGTTGTTTTGGAAGTGCACGAACATAAGGTATAAGAGGACCGGATGGCAGGGATGGCTAGCTGCCCTTGGCGAAGATGATAGGAGTGACCTGTCCATCAATAAAAAACACACTAGAAGAAGAAACATTAGTATCAGAAAGAGAAACTTTGTGTTTTTTGGTGGACTTAGGAATGGATTTCTTGGAATTGGGAGGTGATTTGCGTTTAGGGTTGGAGGATGATTTGGTGGAGTTGGAAGTATTTGTGGAATGAAATATGGACATAGGTAGGATGCGTTTAAAGGTGCTAGGGGAAGCGAGGGGGGTATAAGGCTTGATAGGTGGCCCATCCTGGTCTGGATTACTGTAGATAATAAGCTCCCTCTGGTTAGCAATTCTGGAAATAAGAGAACCAAGAGGGGCAGGTTCCAAGTGTGGCAGAGCCGAAGGTCCTCCCTTGAGCAAAGGAGGAACAGCAGGGGAAAGTTGTTTGAGGGAGACTCCAGCTAGGGAGGAGATCAAATTGTCCCTGAGTACACTTGGGGAGAGAGGTTGGAGAAGAGCAAGGTTGTCTCTACCCAAGACAGCTTCAACTTTGATAGATTTTCCTTTATCCAGCTTAGGTACCGAAGGGGAGATCAGACCAAAGCTGGAGGAAGGTTGCGAGTACGGCTGAGTTTTGCTTTCAAGCTGGGAAAAACTTCTGAAAAGTGATCTTGGAGCGAGAGGACGGCTAGCAGAAGACCGAGGGAAGCTGGGCAGGGCTCACAACCAAGTACTAAAAGGAAGCTCCTTAGACCGCAAGTTCCTCAAGAGAGAGGCCAGCTGATTATCAATAGAGCAGGAACGATCGGAGTGACCTAGTCGACCATAAAAGAAGCAGAATTCAGGCAATCTCTCATACTTATATCGGATAATAAGAGAATCACGGTTAGCACGAGGGATCTGGAAACCCGGCAGCAAGGGGAGGTTCACATCAAAGAGGACCTTCAATCGGAGAAATGAGCTTCTACCAGGGGAGGCGAGTTCATTCTCGTCCAGAGAGATCAGACCTTTGAATTGTCTCCTGATAATATCCGCTGTTTTCCTGCTAATCATAAAGCAGGGAAGGTTGTGAACTTAGACATGGATGCAGGACAAGGAGAAATCAATGTCGCTCCAAGGAATATTAGGATCCCAAGTTTTCAGACTGAGATGTTGATTATCTACTGACCAAGGGGTGTTGTTCAACGCCCGATTCTTAGATTCAGTATGCTGGAAGGAAAAGGAGAAGAGATTAGGGGCAAGCTCACCCACTTCCAAGAGATCCGGAGACAAACCCCAAGATTTCGTAACGGAGGCCTTGACTGATGGGGGGCTGAGATGTCTCAAGGAGATGATTTTCCTGACAAGCACAAGATCTGGGTCCTAGTCTTCAATCTCAATGTTGGGGGATAAGAGGACTTCCGGTATATGCTTGAGGAGACAAGTTTGTCGTAACATGTCGGCTAGGTCAGGGTTGTCTTCAAGACTGGAACCCATGAGGGAGGTTATTATCCACTTAATACCAGGAAACAGAGGGGGGTTGGGTAGGAATTGAAGGCGATGGAGTTAGTTTGGTGGGCTGGAGTTAGGTGAAGATGGGTAAAAGCTAGAGGACAAGGGTGAATAGTAAGAGGATTGGGGAAGGGGGGGCGAGAGAGAAAGGCTTCTAAGATACGGAGAGATGTCCTGAATCGAACGCTTTTAGAAAGTTTCTCCTTTAGACAGTCTATAGTTAACTAGTCTTGGGAAACAGTTCCGCAACTAATTATTTATGGATTATTTATGTTGTCTACCCTTGAAATCCGGAAATTTTAGTATATTCTAGATACAAAATTATATTTGAAAAATTCTTCCTTAATTTTGCTTTATAGTGAAATTATTTCTAAATTTTTTTATTTTTTGAAAAATTGTTTAGTCATCCTTATTTTTCAAAAAAAATATTGATCTTGAATTTTGTCTAATGTCAATATTTATATCTTTTCAATAAAATGACCAAGATATCTTTGAATAAAAATTTACTTTCTTCGACTTTTAAACATCTAGAACACCATAAACACTCATTCTTAATCAATTAAAATTCAGATTAGACTAAATCTCATTGAAGACAAAACTAAACTAATTCTTCCACCAAGAAAACCGAACCGATAAAATTAATCCATGAAAAAAAGTAAGCGAGCAACATTACACTTGGAAAGTCACAAAGTACGCCTTCGAAACTCGAAAGCGATGACAAAGTTGCTCTCTCCGGTGAGCTCTATAGTTGGTGGGCTCCGGCGTTAACGTCTCTGGTGAGCTCTGTAGTCGGTGGGCCCAACGAAGATGTGTGAAGGTGGATTACTTTATTAACTACTTCGGAATTGAAGCAAGTGGCTTTTTGGAGACTGGAAGTTGTCATCGAAAATGGGTTCCTTGGTGTGTGTGCTAATATGTTGTTGTGTTGAATTGAATAATTTTTTGGGTTTAATGTTCCATTGTTGTTGATGTAAATGTTTCAGATTTTTTTTTTGTTTTTTAGGATATAAAGATCATTTGTTGTGTCATAAAATAAAAACATGATTGATAAAGTTAGTAATAAATCTGATACAAATATTTTTTCAAGATTAAATAATTTTTTGAAAAATAAAGACTCAAAAAATAATTTTATTATAGATTATAAATTATAAAATAATTTACCCAATTACATTTCATACATCAAAAAGATACAATTATATTTCAGAAAACTTTACTTCACATAAATTATTAATTTAGATGATTTAATCTATAAATGTTTATGGGCCGTGTGAAGTTGCGATTTATGATGCGGACATTAGTTATTCCGTATTTCGTATTCAAACTTTAGAAATTTCATTAATAATTATTAATATAATTTGTTATAGCAGACTTGTTTTAACATGATCGGGGTTAGGGGTGAGCAAAAAATCCATTATCCATAATCCAAATCCGATATCCAAATTTTTTTTCGGATTCAGACTCGGATAATTTTATGTTCGGATATGGATTCAGTCCAAAAAAATTATTTCGGATTTAGATTTGGATATAGATTTAAAAAAAACAATTTGGATTATCCAAATATCCAAAATATCTAAAATATATATAATAATTTATAGGATTAAAATTGTATATATCTATTAGACTTGGGCCAATTCTTTAGTAATTGAAAAATAAATTAAAAAGTCTATTACTTTTCCTAAAAGGCCACCACTTCATGAGCTAAAAAACACAAATAAAAAATACTTTCAAGTATATTTATTCTATCATTGATGACTACTCTTGAAAGGTGTGGTCTTATTTCTTGAAGCACAAGTCTAATGCATTCTCTGTATTCAAAGAGTGAAAGACCATAGTTGAAAAGTAGACTGAAAGGAAAGTGAAGAAGCTTTGATAATGGTATAGAATTCTGTTCAAACGACTTTGAATCCTAATGTAACTCTCATAGGATTGTTAGGCCTTATACCGTTCCCCATACTCCCCAACAAAATGGTGGAGTCAAGTGTATGAACATGACTATTATTTCTAAAGCCCGTTGTATATTATCTAATACAGGATTGCATAAGCGTTTTTGGGCTGAAGCTACCTCCACTACTTGTTACTTGATTAACCGGTCTCCTTCCACTACTTTTGATAAGAAGACCCCAATTGAGGTATAGTCTAGAACTCTAGTAGATCACTCTATTCTAAAAGTTTTTGGCTGCCCTGCCTATGCCCATGTTGATAATAGGAAGCTGGAGTCAAGGGCAGTTAAGTGTATCTTTCTTGGTTATAAGCTTGGTGTAAAAGGTTTTAAGTTGTGGAATCCTTAAATTAAGAAGATGGTAATTAGTAAAAATGTTGTATTTAATGAGACTACTATGATTCATGATGATGCTCTATTTGATCCCCCTACTAATGTTTCTGTTGAGAGTGCACATAAATCCATCGTTGAGGTAAATCATATTATTAATTCAGGTGATAAAGAAGATGCTGATGTTCATGCACCTGTTGATGAGGGTTCTCCAGTTCTGGCGCACACTCCTCCATAGTCTATTGCGATAGACAGACCTAGGAAATATATAAGACCTCCTAAGAAGTAGGAAAATGAAGCAAATTTCATTGCCTTTGCTCTAAATATGGTAGAAGAGATTGAAGAAGCCACTGAGCCCTCTACTTATTTCGAGGCCATTGTTGATGGTGATAGTAGTAAGTGGATTACTGCTATGCATGATGAGATGGAGTCACTTAAAAAGAATGGTACTTGTAATCTTGTTAGATTGTCTGCGGATAAGAAACCAATCCGAAGCATATGGATTTACAAAAGAAAAGAAGGCGTGTCTCCAAGTGATGAGACAATGTACAAAGTAAGGCTGGTTGCTAAAGGCTACAGCCAGATTCCAGGTATTAACTTCAATGAAGGTTTTCCCCCGTTGTTAAGCATAGCTCTATTCATACTATACTCAGCATAGTAGCCACGCAAGACTATGAGCTTCAGCAATTAGATGTTAAAACTATGTTCCTGCATGGGGAGTTAGAAAAGGACATCTATATGGATCAACCAGAAGGTTTTACTGTCCCTGGAAAAGAAGACCTAGTCTACAAGTTGAAGAAGTCTCTTTATGGATTGAAACAATCTCCAAGACAATGGTATAAGAGGTTTGACACCTTTATACTTTCTCAAGACTTTAAAAGGTCTAATTATGATAGATGTGCTTATTTAAAGTCTGTGACTGGTTTAGCTATTTATCGACTCCTGTATGTTGATAATATGTTGGTTGCTGCTAATGACAAGGCAGAGATTGATAAGTTGAAAATACAGTTGAGTAGTGAATTTGAGATGAAGAATTTGGGTATAGCAAAGAAGATTCTTGGCATGGAGATTTCTAGAGATAGACCCTCTGGAAAGCTATACCTTAGTCAAAGGGGCTACATTGATAAGGTACTTCACCATTTCAATATGCATGATGCTCAGCCGATGAAAACTCTATTATCTGCACATTTTAGATTGTCAAATGCTCTATGTCCACAGTCAGATGATGATGTGAATTACATGTCAAAGGTCCTATACTATAGTGTAGTTGGTTCACTGATGTACGCTATGGTATGCTCACGCCTTAATTTATCACATGTGTTGAGTGTTTTGAGTAGATTCATGGCTAATCTTGGAAAGGAACATTGGAAAGCAGTTCAGTGGATTTTCACCTACATGGTACTTCTAATGCATGTTTGCAGTTTGGAAGATCAAAAAATGGGCTTGTTGGTTTCGTTGACTCTGATTTTGCTGGCAATTTGGACAAGAGAAGATCACTCACAGATTATGTGTTCACCATTGGTAGTTGTGTTGTGAGTTAGAGAGTAACCTTATAGTCTACTGTTGCACTTTTTACTACTAAAGTCGAGTACATGGCAATTACTGAAGCAAACAAAGAGGCTACATGGTTAAGAGGTCTATATTTTAAACTTTGTGGAGATGTGTCTTGCACTACTATCTTCTGTGGCAGTCAAAGTACTATCAGCCTTACAAAAGATTCCATGTTCCATGAGAGAAAAAGTATATTGACGTGAGATATCACTACATCCGAGATGTGATTGTCAAAGGTGATGTAAAAGTGAGCAAGATCAGCACTAAGGATAATCCTGCTAATATGATGACAAAGCCAGTTCTACAAACTAAGTTTGAACTCTGCTCGAGCTTGGTTGGTGTTAAAGTGTAGTCTAAGAGACTACTATGCATGACGGTTATTGAAGATATTGAAGATTTCTTAAAGGAGTTTGAATTTGCTTATTATATGTTACAAAGATAAAATTTGTCTCAAGGTTGAGTGTTATTTCTGGTGATCCTATTCTCTCCCAGCGACCGCAATCCCAGCAATCGCTACGAGCTATGATGATGTTCTGGAGTAGTGATCGCTACAAGTTTAGCGACCGCCGCCTCTGCATTTTTTCTTCCTAATCCGTAATTAGGATTAGAGTTAGTTATCCACCGTTATATATAAGCCTTCTTTGTGCGCCCGTGGTTTTTTTCCCGATTTGGATTTTCCACATAAATCTTTGTGTCTAGTTATTTTCGCTTTTACATGTTTGTTCTTTCGATCAGGTACTAATAGCACCTGTCTATGTCCAGGCATCCATGTAGATGTTGAAGCATTAGGGCCTCATGGTCCTCTTTGGGATTATTGCACGACGCAACAAGATTGTTTGAAAATGGGATCGGCGTACGATCCACAGCTTTGCCCCAACCCTATAAAAAATTGTATTTGTGACGCACAACATTATTGTGACTGTTATTTTAAACAAGATTAGTGTCGCTGTAATTGTCCGAATATCCCTTGTCTGCATAATATGTGATTTATGAAATAAAAAGTGTAATGGAGTTGTCAACTCTCGATGCAATAATCACAGCTCTTGTTTGAAAATTTTACCGAGCTTAGAATTTTACTAATTTCATATTAATTACCAAATCCGATAATCACTTATGTTCATATAAAATTATTGTTCACTAATGTGATTTGCTACAAGTGGTGAACAAGGCCCATCATCTCCTTCATCACCGACGCCCCATTTTTCTTTGAGTTTTTTCATTTATCGTTTTTAGAAAAAGTAGAGTTATATTGATATTAACATATTTTAATAAGTGTAGACTTCTTTGTAAATTGTACTGTACGAGTTTGTATCCGCGTTAAAATCTACGGCGCTAAATTTATTCAGAAAATTGTGCAAAAGATTATTCATATGATTTATGGTTGTATTCAGTGCAATCATCTTCAAGAGACAACGACAAAAGGCATGCGCTTAGACGTGCTTCGCACCGTCCTTATTGCTAGCAACGAGTAAGCTTTGAGGTAGTAAACAAAATTGAGAACTAAAGAGGAGAATTCTTTATAAACATCTTCTTGTCAAAACCACGGTTCTCAGAAATAACTCGAAGGCCGACCCAAAATTTGGTCCGACATCTAGGTCAATCGGTCTAACCGGTCTAACCATTGGTCGGAATTTTTCTATAATTTTTTGAAATATATCTAGGTATATAGGTAAATAATTTATGTAATAAAATAATAATAGCACAATAAGTAAAAAAATAGGGTAAATTACATCTGGCTCCCTCTAATTTAAACAAAGGAGGTGGGAGAAATGACAATTATACCCTAACACTGAAAAAAAAAAAAAACAAATCTCACCAACCCAAATGACAATTATCCTCCTCCTTAACACAGTTTTAAACCAAACAATATAAAGGAAAACTCATTCAATTCAAGGAGGGTTCCAAATCGTCACCAACCCAAAATTTCCAGAAATTTAATCAGAAATTTCCAGATTCAAGCAAGGAGGGTTCTGGGCGGTACACATTCAATTCAAAGCGGCTCCGCTACAGTGAGGACAAGACCTCTAGAGATGGCGACGAGGTGTCAATTGGACAGACAGTTGTATCGGGAATCCAATAAAGACACGATCTTTGTGATTGGTTTTGGGTTTCCGCATCTGGGTACTTTGGATTTTGTGAAGGGATGGAGAAGAAAGTGGTGGTCTGCGTGGTTTGCGCAGTGGCGGTGGCCGAAGCGGTGGCGGTCGGGACCTGGGGAGACCTAGCTTGTTGAGCTGGGCAGAGCGAAGGCGCACGAGTGCTTAATAGAAGAAGCTGCACTCTTGGCGGTTATGAGAGGTTTAAGGAACGGTGGCATTTCGGGTGGTCGGATAAAGGGATCCGGGAAGACCTGGCTTATTGAGCTGGGGCGGGTTTGGCAAGCTCCTCTTTACGAAATCACTCTCAAGTTTCCTCTGCTCAAGGATGAGCCTAACGGCGATGAAGGAGGAGGTGCGAACTCCCTGTCCTTTTTGTCATCTCCTTGGTGTGAAGATTTCTGTGAAGTAGAAGAAGAAGATGGGAGACAATTGCTGTAATCGCAAACTGGGAAGAACCTTCTTAATTGAGGATTAGGGTTCTTTCAATTTTGGGGATTTTTAAGATTTAATCTGTTCTATTTTTGGGAAAATTAGTTCTATCAATGTTAAGGAATTCTGTTTGATTTTTGAATATGGTGTTTTAGTGTTCATCATTGTTATTTGGAATGATTTTGTTGAGAAGAGGAAGGAGGAAGAGGAAGGAGGTTTTTTTTTTAGTGTAACGGTATAATTGTCATTTCCCCTACCTCCTCGCTAGAGAAATACTCCGATTCCGGTAAGAGGAGGGAAATTGTATAATTTCGCCAAACTAAGAGGAGTTTTTAATCGGTTTACGAAATACAGGGGAGAAATCGTCTATTTGTTTAAACTAGAGGGGGCCAGATGTAATTTACCCTAAAAAATATATAAACATACCAAATTTCTATGCTAACCATCCAGTCCAACCGAATTTTCCGTGCGAACTATCTGCTCCGAATGGATTTCGTCTGATCCGCAAGGTTAGCATCTTTCTTGATAAAATTGGTACACCTTTTGTGTTGAGTAGCAGGTCAGACCATATTTTTTAAAAATCTAGTCAAAACCGATGTGGTACATACTTTAAAATGACCTTTAAATTTCTTGGATCTTTTGAGCTTTGGGCTTTAGGATTTGGGTTCATTCGAACTAAATTTTCAATAAAAACATGATTATACCAAGTACAACTTCTTGTAGGTTGAAACTCTCACCAGAACCATTGTTCTCAGAAACGACCCGGAGGTCGACCTAGAATTAGGTCCGACCTTTGGGCCAACTATTTGATTCCATATCCAAAATAATTTTGCATTTGGAATTTCGGATAATTTTTTATTCGGATTCGGATTCGGATCAAAAAATAATAATTTTGGAAATTTTGGATAATACAAAATTCGGATAATTCGAATTTGGATAATCCAAATGCTCACCCCTAATCGGGGTTGCTAACCATGTTTAAAACGTATGATCATATTTTATTTATCATTTTAGCTATAGTTTTAATGTTAAGATTATGAACTTACGATATTAATAAGACCATAAATTATTTAATATTTTCATTAAAAATACATCCGAGTAATTTATTAATATGGCTGACAGTATTTTTTTAGTAAGTATAGAAAAGGGCTGTGATATTTTTCGCGGGCTTTTTGCAAGGCGCCAACGGGATCGATTTTTAAAACGGGATCAAGAGCGGCAATGAGTTTTGTTTTGGGGATGAAAGTGGATGCAAACATCATCGCTTACGTCAACGGATGAAGTCAGCATCCACTTTCTCAACTTTCTGACCGTTACTTTCTACCCGTTATTTTATGGCCGTTTATGGCTTTGCGCTAAGTTTAGCCTTTTCATTTTTTTGTCATTAAATTAATTTCACCTTCCAACCCTATAAATACCACTTTTCATTCTTCAAATTTTACACATTTCAATCTCAATGGCAAAAAAATTAAAAGGCTAAGTTGAAAGCAATGGTTATAAAATAACAGGCACAAAATAACGATAATAAAATAACGGACAGAAAGCAATGGTCAGAATGTTGAGAAAGTGGATGCTGACATCATCCACTAACGTAATCGATGACATCAGCATCCACTTTCATCCCCAAAACAAAACCCATTGTCGCTGTCGCTCCCGTTTTAAAAATCGATCATGTTGGTGCCTTTTAAAAAGCCCGCTCCTGATATATATATATATATACGAAATTTGAATCAAATTATATACGAAATCAACTCGAATCGAATTCGAATAAAATTCGTCAGTTTGACGAATTATTAAAATCTTAAACCGAATTTATTTCAAATAATGACGAATTTGAATCAAAATTTTGACGAATTAAATTACATATGAATCTAAGGATGACGAAGTGTACTTTGGTGGCTTTGTATCTTCATGAGTTCAATGCAACCATAGCGTCTTTGAGCTCGGTGAAGATTGATTTTGATGATGTGGTACAAGCTTTATATTGCTTAGCTCCTTACCCAATAGTTGGAGTGGTATTGTGACAACGCTAAGGGCATCAGCGGGAAAGGTAAAGTTGATATTGGATGAGGCGAGGGACTTAATCATGAGCGAGGAGATTCGTAGAAGAGTCTGGTGCAACCTCAAGTTCAACTTTGAGTGCTAGCAATAGGAGAAGGTCTGAGTCTAAATGGAAGGACAGAAAGGACAAGAGTAGGTCTAAGTCTAAGTTGAAGGATAATTCGAAGAAAGACACAAGCTCAGTTCAGTACTATAATTGTGGCAAATATGGTCACTACCAGAACAAGTGTAGGGCATCGAAGAAGGAGGATAATTTTACAAATGCAACAACGGATGATCACATAGAGGCATTGATCTTAAGTGTGAGTAGTCCATTGTAGTCTTGGGTATTAGATTCAAGAGCATCATTCCACTCTTGCGATGACAAGGGAATGATGAAAAAACATACTTTGGAAGAATTTGGCAAGGTTTATCTAGCTAAGGATTAACCGTTGCAAATTATGGATAAGGGAGATGTGAGAGTCAATACTCCCAACGGATCATTGCTATTGCTGAAGGATGTGAGACATATTCTCGGGCTAAGGAGGAATTTGCTTTCCATAGGAAAACTTGATGAAGAAGTTTATGATGTGACCTTTGATTGTCAAACATGGAAGATCACCAAGGGAGCTATTGTAGTGGCTCCAAGGTGAGAAGGAATGTACGTTATACATGACGAAGAACACTCATGCAAGCATTAATCTTATGGGAGCTATAAATGATGCAAATTTGTGGCACAGTAGGCTTGACCACATGAGTGAAAAAGGGATGTGGATATTTTATTCAAAGGAAAAGCTACTAGGTTTAAAAATTGTGAATGTAGGTCTTTGTGAAGACTGTGTATTTAGGAAGCAGAAGAGGGTTAGCTTCTCAAGAGGTGGCAGACCCCATAAAGTGAAAAAGCTTGAATTGGTCTACAGTGATTTATGGGGACCGACACTAGTAGCATCTGTGGGTAGATCTTTGTATTACATAAACTTTATAGATGACTCTACCAGGAAGGTATGAGTTTACAATCTAAAGCACAAGTTTGATGCCTTTGAAGCTTTTAGGAAATGGAAGGCTCTTGTGAAAAATGAGACAGGTCTTAAGGTAAAGTGTATAAGGTTTGACAATGATAGTGAGTACGAGCTTCAAGAGTTCAAGAACTTCTGTATAGAGTACGACATTTGCATAGAGAAGACAATAGCTGGGACACCTTAGCAGAATGGCATAACTAAAAGAATGAACCAGACACTGAATGAGAGAGTAAGGGCCATAAGATTGAAAAGTGGTCTGTCAGAGATATTTTGAGCAGATGATGTCAACACTATAGCATTCTTGATCAATAGAGGACCATCGGCTCCTTTGGAGAATGGATAATGGAGGAGGCTTGGAGTGGCAAGGATATTGATCTAACTTTCTTACGAGTATTTGGTTGTGTTGTCTATGTACTTATGGAAGCAGGTGATAGGAGTAAATTTGATGCCAATTCTAAGAAGTGCACTTTCATTAGATATGGAGGAGATGAGTTTGAATTTTGCTTTTGGGATGAGAAGAATTGCAAGGTTGTAAGAAGCTAGGATGTCATATTCAATAATAAGGTGACGTACAAGGACAATGAGAGTATAGCTAAGGAAACAAGTTCTAATAGTGAGTTAATTGGGTTAGATATCTCGAACTCAAGTGAGAGTAGAGTACTTGAAAGACAAGAGGCAGAGATAGAGACAGCGATGGAGCCAAGATCTCCATTGCCAATAGTTCTAGTAAGGAGGTCCACTAGACAATGTGGGTCTCTAGATAGATATTCGCTAGCAAATTTTTATCTCTTATTGACCGATGGAGGAGAATCTGAAGATTTTGTAGAAGCTCTGGATAGTGATCAAGTTGGCAAGTGGAGGATTGTCATGGATGACGAGATGGAGTCTTTGAAGTGAAATGGAACTTGGGAGTTAGTTCAACTTCCCAAGAATAAGAAAGCACTACAAAACAAGTGGGTCTATAGAGTGAAGAAAGAGGCGGATGGTACCGAGTGTTACAAAGTGAGACTGGTTATAAAGGGCTTCCAACAAAAGTATGGACATGACTTCACTAATACCTTCATTCCTGTGGTGAAGATGACTACCATCCAGATGGTTCTGAGTATGGTGGCAGTTGAGAATCTATTTCTAGAGAAAATAGATATGAAGACAGCATATATCTCCATGATGATTTAGAGGAAGAAATTTACATGGTACAACTAGGAGGATTCCTGCAAGGTGACAGAGAGCTCGTGTGTAAATTAAAAAAGAGCTTGTACGGATTGAAGTAAACTCTAAGACAGTGGTACAAAAAGTTTGATGGATTCATTTGCGATATAGGTTTCACTCACTGTGGAACAGATCATTATTGGTATATGAAGAATTTGGACAACAGCTATATCATCCTCTTACTTTACGTCAATGACTTGTTGATTGCAGCACTAGAGATAGAGAGGTGAGCAAGGTGAAGAAAAAATTGTCCAAAAGATTTGCCATGAACAACTTGGGTGAGGCTAAGCAAATCCTCGGGATAAGGATTGAGAGAGATAAATATGTAGGGAAGCTGTTTCTCTCTCAAGCTGAGTACGTTGAGAAGGTGCTAGAGAGATTCAGCATGCAAGATGTCAATCCAAGTTGACTCCCTCAACTAGACACTTCAAGCTGTCTAAGGATGACTCGTCTCAGAGTGAGGTGGAGAGCGCTTACATAAAAAAGACTCATTATGCATCAGTAGTAGGATTCTTGATGTATGCTATGGTTTGCATAAGGCCAGACATAGCACATGCAGTGAGAGTTATGAGAAAGTTCATGAGCAATCCGAGTGAGCAACATTAGGTCATGGTAAAATAGATCATTGGTTACTTGAGAGGTATTGTTGAGAAGTGTCTTTGCTTAAGGACAAAGAATTAAAGCTCCTAAAGTATTGTGATGTAGACTTTAGGTCTTATGATGATGATGAGAAGAGGAGCACGACTGGTTATGTCTTTATGCTGGAAGGGACAAAAGATATCTTGGGCCTCGAGATTGTAGAAGGTGGTGGCTTTGTCAACCACAAAAAGTGAGTACGTGACTATGATGAAAGCGAGTAGAGAGTTGGTGTGGCTTAAAAATTTCCTATGGGAATTGGGGGAGAGAACAAGAGGAACATGTACTCCATAGTAATAACCAAAGTGCGATACATTTGGCAAAGAATTCTGCCTGCCACTCAAGAATAAAGCACATTGAGTTGAAGTTCTATTATATTTGTGACCTCGTAGAGAAGAAGATCTTGAGGCTTGAGAAGATTGACAAAAAGGTGAATCCAACAGATATGTTCACCAAGGTAGTTACCTGACGTACCATGAGATAGAGGAGTCATCAAGTGAACTGTGACATGTGTTGAAGTCAGTCTCTAAGTGGGAGATTGTTAGGTATGGAGCCTGGTTGCAGTTGAAGATTCAAAGGCAAAGAGTTGCCAAGATCGAACCCAGTGCCTACTAAAAGGCCAACATCTGTTAGGGGTAGAGGAGTTTCCCTTACTCAAACCCAACACCTATTGTAGGGCCAGCGACTACTGGGCTACGTAGGGAGGCAGCCTAACATTGGATAGTTTTGCCTCTCTCTTTTTGGAAACCTATAAATATCCCCCTCCACTCACTTGTAAAACATCCTAGAAGAACACTAACAAATATCTAGATTAGATATTTTGGGAGAAGTCGTTCCTCCTTCTTCCTCCATTGTAAGGTCAAGCTTTGATCAAGTTTTTGTGTTAGTAATTTTCTCCTAACGTTGGATAGTTTTGCCCTTCTCTTATTGGAAACCTATAAATACTCCCTCCACTTACTTGCAGAACATCCTAGAAGAACACTAACAAATATCTAGATTAGATATTTTGGGAGAAGTCGTTCCTCCTTCTTCCTTCATTGTAAGATCAAACTTTGATCAAGTTCTTGTGCTAGTGATTTTCTCCTGGCTTGGTACGCCCCCGGACGTAGACGTTCTTGTTAAACCGGGTGAACAATTTCCTTGTCTTCTTTGTGTTATTTCCATTTGAGAACTTCATTGTGTTGCGTTGGTTTGCTTGTGTTGTTGCGCTCGGGATCGATTTGTCCTAACAGGAACATGTTCCCCTAAGACGAGTGGGAAAGCAATAATGGGAGAGGCTCAATAAGATGATACAGGTAGATTTAGCTTCCTATGGCATGGTCATCAATAGCTTTCGGGAGCTACAGCCAACATTCGTGGAAGCATACGAGAAGGCCAGGGGAGGTGGGAAGGTCTGGTGTATCGGCCCCGTTTTGCTATGCAGCAATAGCAAATTGGACAAGGCAGAGCAAGATAACAAGGCCTCTACAAGTGACCTCATGAAGTGGCTAGAGTGCCAAGAGATGAGAAGTGTGGTATACACATGCCTTGGTTCGCTGCGCAGTCTGATACCAGAACAGCTGATAGAGCTCGGCCTCGCGTTGGAAAGGTCAAAGAGGCTATTCATTTGGGCTCTGAGAGGAAACGCCAGCTTGGAACAAGTCGATGAGTGGATTGCTAAAACCGGATTCGAGGAAAGGGTAAAAGGAAGAGGCATGGTTCTCCGCGGAAGGGTGCCGCAAGTGTTGATACTTTCGCACCCTGCTGTTGGGGGGTTTATAACATATTGCGGCTGGAACTCGACCCTGGAAGAGATCACAGCGGGGGTCCCGTTTATGACTTGGCCCCTCGTCGGGGACCAGTTCTGCAACGAGAAGCTCGTGGTGCAGATGCTGAAAATGGTGTGAGTGTCGGGGTGGACCGTTCGACATGGCCGGAGAAGTATATAGGGGTTTTGGCCAGGAAAGAAGATGTCAAAAAAGGAATTGACTCATTGATAGACGAAGGAGAGGGAGGACTAGTTAAGAGAAACGAGTCAGGGAGATCATTCGTTTGGCAAGTTTGGCAAGAAAAGCTGCAGGGCAAGGATGGTCTTCTGATCTTGCCCTCATCAACCTGATTCAAGAAATTATGCAGCTGGCCAACATGGATATCCTTGTAACGTAGAAATTGTTAGAACGGAAAATTGTTTAGAGAATTTTGTCACCTTTCTACAGTGAATCCGGATTAATAAAAAAGGTTGTACGTTCTGTACAAGCTAGTTGTATAAAATCATTTAACGTCTGTATAAACCATAAACACAAAAAATAGAGGGCGCCAAATTTCATGATCATCCAAATTCGACCAAAATTGATAAGTCACGACTCGCGTATCATTACCAACAGCTATCTCTGTACTGCTAAGACATTATTACAACGAATGAAAAGTTGTTAAACACCCGAAGGACGAACTATTTGTCCTTCTCCAGGTTGCATATAAATATATACCTAATTACAGTAACTTGAAGGTAATAATTGATGTGAGATTCATACTACTATCGAACCGACAGTCGTCGGAACTATTGGTCTGTGCTTCTGGACTCATTTAATGTATGGTTGATCAATGAAAGACCATTCGAAGATCTGCTCATATTGAACAGCAGCATTTTCCCATGTGTAGTCCCTCACCATCCCTCTCTTCATTATCCCTTCCCAAGATGATCTGTGATCTCTGTAAGTTCTAATTGCAACCCTTAATGCCTGACCAGAAATCAAAATAAGATGTGAGCTGAACATGAGCAGAGTAACTTTGAGCAGAAAAAGATTCGAGCTGATTCGCGTGGCCTTTCAGGGGAAGTAAATGATGTTACTTGCAAACTAAAGGCTAGTTTTGAAAACATCAAAAAGGGTTCTGATTTATGGGATCATGACATCTATATCAATCTCCATTGAAGTTGATCTCAGATTTAAGCTCTTCCTTTGAGAAGAGAGAAAGTAGGACTGACTGAGAGTAAATAACGTTCCTCGTATCAAAATGTCAAAATGGAACGGGAATTTCTCAGTTACAATTAACTTGTTAAGCATATATGGCTGAAGTTGCATCTACATTAGAGCTCTCGGTGACATTTCGACACGTAATATATTAAATATAAAGTCCACTCAAGTATTGTTTTGCTTACCCCTAACATGCTTTCTTTGGATAA
>SOPF01025370.1:0-32338 GCA_012979155.1 Hypericum perforatum | reverse complement strand
CTCGTCTACGTGGCATGCTTCGATTAATTTACGTTATAATTTTTTTTTCTTTTTCATATTTATTTTAAAAAAAGAGGGGAATTTAAAAAAAAATTGTTTCACTTTTATTATTTGCATCAATTTTTTATGTAATAATTTTATAAATTATTTTGTATCCAATAATTCAATTGATGTGGTTTAGTAAATTTTTCAATATATATGACCAAAACTATTTCAAAACTTAGTAAATAGAGAACAATCTCATTTTTTTTGCCAATTTACAACCAATCCTCTCAATTTTTTTATAATTTTATCTCACAAAAAAGATAAAATCAAGCACAAGCTAATATTAAAATGTAAGGATAAGTTCATAGTTCATTTTTTGTTTGATGTAATTTTTTTACTTTAATGTAATTTTTTAATTTATCATATTATATTGTATTAACTTAATATAAATTTTTATTTCAAAAAATTATTATTTTCATTACTTTGAATTAATTTTAACTTTTTAAAATTTGTTTGGTAATCGTATTCGAGTTTAATATATTTAATTATATTAAAAAAATAATAAAAGCTAACGTAGAGAGCAAAGACACCCGAGGTCACGAGTGTGAATAGTTTGACAATATATTCTACGGTCTCTAATTGACAACATCAATCAATTTTGGAAAAAGTCAAAGATAGTTTTGCTATTATACATTTTTTGCGACATGGTCCTGTATCTTAAAAAATAACTTTTTGGTCTTGTGATTACCATTTTTTGCGAGAGAAACCTGGATAGTTTTTCAAGCCAGAATTGTTTCCGAAACTAGAAACGACACCAATTCAGCACTGAAGTGGCATGTCACCCAAGATTTCATTAACCGATAAAATATCTTTTTCAATTACTTATTTCTCTATACTTAAAAAAAACCCCTCCTCTCTCTTTCTCCCTCCTTTTTCTCCTCTCTTGTCTAACCGTTTGACTAATCTAATTCAAGTACACATGGTATGAAGTTTGGGTTTTACTAATTAAAGTGAGCAACCGAGTAATTAATTTTTCTTCCTCAAAAAATAAATAAATAAGTTTACTTTTTGTGTAAGGATCGTTAATTTTTCACCTGACATTTCCCCGAGCTCTGAAGCTGAAGCAACCTTCCACTACGCCTGTGATGTTTTTTTTTTCCGGGATTACGCCTATGATTCTTAATTAGTTATTAAAAATTTATCAAAATCCCAAATCTGAAGAGAATAAGGAAGAAGAAAAGAAGAAGTTGTCCTGGGTAGCCAAGTCAAAAGTCAACTCTCTCAACTTTTGACGACGGCGATGAAGTTAGCCATCAGCCGACTCACCCGGCCACCGACGCGGAGTCCTCGTGCCGGCATCGGGTCAACATCATTCAGAGTCGGCCTAGCCACGTGGCGTGAAGGAGGACATCTCGGAGCTTACCAGACCAAGACCCGAGTGCGATCCGGATCGCTCCAGGGCGGAACCAGAGGAGACCTAACCTCCGTCTTCCCCTACGTGACTATCTATGGAATCATGTTTCATATTTCTAGGCATTACAAAAATATATAATCATGTCGCAGAAAACATGTATAACCTATTTATTGTTAGGAGCAAAACAAATCAACATTTCCAACAATAAAAGAAGAACATGACCGAACAAATAGAGTGGTCCCCACAGACAACATTTTATCCATTTGCCACCTCAGATCCACCTCAGATCCCTCCATATATAACACAAACACCTCCTTCCTCTCCTCTCCGCTCCTCTCAGCCCTTTGAGGAAAAAAAAAAAAAAACCAAACCCCAATTTTTGTAATGGAAAGGGTGTACTCAGGAAGCGAGATGGGGAACCTGTTCTGGACCCCACCTCCGCCACTCCATCACAAGGACGGCCACACGATGAACCGGAGCGCCTCCGAGTGGGCCTTCCAGGAATTCCTCCAGCAAGCCGCTGCTGCCTCCGGAAACGACATCGTCGAGGTCGTCGACGGCTCCGAAGAGAACGGGGAATGCAAGCTGGCGCTTCCGGAGGGGGTTCCGGTGGACTCCGACGAGTACCAGGCCTTCCTGAAGAGCAAGCTCAACCTCGCCTGCGCCGCCGTCGCCCTTTCCCGGGTTTGTTTCTACTCAAAGTCTTTGTCTTTTGTTTTTTTCCGAGATTGGATCTTTTTGCCCGTTGGTTGTGTTGTTGGATTTGTTCTTCCTCTGTCTTTTTTGATGATGTTGCCTTGCTTTTTGGCTGGTTTCGTGGGTTTTGTTTCGAGACGTATCTATTGTCTTAAAGTTTTAGGTTGGATACGGAATTTGAGGGTCGGGTTTTAGCCTTTTAGGTTGTGTGGGCCGTGGGTTCCATTGTGGTCCTCTGTTGATGAAAGTGTAAACTAAGAATCTTTGTATAAAAGAAATGTTCCTATAAGTGGTAGGAAATTTCTGGCTGCTTTAACGATGAGCCATGAGAAATTATTCTCCCTGAAGATGGGTAAAGTAGAGTGTACCCTTTGTGAAAAATTCGTCGCCTTTTGGCTATCGTATCATTTGAGTATGAGGTTTCTAGAGAGATGGGACACACAAAAAAAAAAAAAGTTAATCGACGCAGGTAGAGTGGTCCATAGAGGAACACTTCCATGAACATCATTATTTCTTTGGAAATTTGATGCTAGGATTATTAGTCTTCATTAAGGTTACTCACCTATTATATACTTGCCGATCCGCTGGACAGGCATCTTATCTGAAACCTCAAGGTACTCCTCCTGCTGAAGCTGACGGCGGGTTGCAGTCTTCGAATGCTTCAGAGTCGACAGTCCAGACTCCTTCAAAAGGTGTGGTTCTGAAAGAATGGTCTAAGCATTTCCCTGTACTTGGTCAATTGTTTACTTTTCTGTCGCCAAATACCTGATGTGTGTGTGATGTATCAGGTTTGCAAGATAAGGATGGTATTGGACAGACTGAAATTATCGTACAAAAGAAAGCAGCATCTTCTGCAAGATCAACAACATGCAGTTCATCTAGAGATCAATCTGAAGATGATGAAAATGAGGGTGAAACTGAACTAGCACAGAGTAGGCATCCTGCTTATTCCAAACGTGTCCGAAGGTAAGAATTACGGAGTTCTCTGCTTCTACAATTGCCTCTCATACTTTCATACGCTAAGAAAATATATTTTCTCCTAATATATCTAGGTTGAAATAGGAATGTGTTCTGCAAAAAATAAGCCGATTATGTAGAGTGGCTATCTAATATTGTATCTGTGGTCAAGAAAAATGGCAAGATACGTGTTTGTATTGATTTCCGGGATGTAATTACTGCTACTAGTAAAGATGAATATCATATGCCAATTGTCGACATGTTGATGCTGCGGACGGCGTTCCAATGTCCCGGGTCCACTGGGATTTTCGAATGGTTAGTTATGCCTTTCAGACTTAAGAATGTCGGAGCCACTTACCAGAAGGCATGCACATGATCTTCCCCGACTTCATCGGAATTAATTTTCCGCTCCAACAGAATATAAAACATAATCTTATCCAGACAGTAAATCTTTGATTTCCTGCTATTGCGACCGTCTCTGTAGTTGAGGTTACATGTTTCATGTGCTTTTTTTCAGAATGCTTTCCAACAGAGAATCAGCCCGACGTTCAAGAAGAAGAAAGCAAGCTCATTTATCTGAGCTCGAGACACAGGTGATAACATCTTCCCGCGATTCGGAAATGTATTCTCATATCTAGACAGAGATCTTAACTCTTATGCATTTGGTTAATAGGTTAACCAGTTAAGAGTGGAGAATTCAACTTTACTGAAGCGCCATACTGACATTATGCAAAAGTACAACGAGGCTGCTGTCGACAATAGAGTTTTGAAAGCTGACCTGGAAACATTGAGAGCAAAAGTAAGTCCCTCGAAAAAACTAAGACATGCCTGATTAAGGATTTTGTACAACTCTCCTTATTTCGGAACCTTATGTTGCTCGTCCAGGTTAAGATGGCCGAGGAAACAGTCAAGAGGATCACAGGGTTAAATCCCATGTTCCATATGACACCTTATGTTTCGGGAACAAGCATGCCATCTTCCGGCGGGAGCCAGTCAGAGACATCTGCTGATGCTGCTGTTCCAGTTCAGGACGAGGCAAATCACAGCTTTTACCAGCCTCCCAACGACCTCTTATCCAACCGTGACGCTGGTGTCAAAGATGCTATGTCAGAAATCTCGTCTGCTGAGGACTCATCCCCAAATTCCGGTGCATCTGGCAACAAGATCGGTCGAACAGCTTCAATGCAGCGTGTTGCTAGCTTGGAACGTCTGCAGAAGAGGATCTGCGTCAGAGCTGGGCAATAGTCCAATGGTGAGCAACAGTAGCATCTTGCAGAATAACCGTAACCTCCTGGCTGGAGAAAATTCCTTAGCTAACAGGGTTCTGCCTTGATGCTACTATTGGCTAGATTGTCTTTTAAGGTCTTATTCTTTGTGTTATCTAAATTTTGAGCTCAACTGTTTTAACTGTTAAATGGATTGGATCATGTGACAGCTCCCTGTACATAACAGCTTACAAATTCTAGCAGTCAACTTCGAAAAGCATTTGATTTTAGGGGCAACATGGCTGCACACGGACAAGTCTTGTATCCCTATGCTCTTTAAGCACAAAGTCTAGTAAGGACAAAAAATTTTTTTGGAGCTATCGTACCAGCTCAGATGCACTCCTGGTAATATCTTATGGCATTGGCCTATTCGAGTTGTCGTTCAATTTATCGGCATTGGCGTATTTAGATGATATTAGCAATAGATTAGAGGCCAAGTCTAGAGAAAAATGATCGGTATACTCTTCAAAGTTTATGCCTAATTGTTCAAATATAGCTAGCACCAGGTCTTGTTTCTATCCTCTTAATCTTCATTTCCTTCCTCACCCTCTCCACCTCATCCCATTTACCAGAGGAGGCATAGACATTTGACAAAGCAATGTATTCCTCACTCAGATCATCTGGCCCCCGAGAAGTTTTGTCCGGCTGAAATTCGAGGAGAATCCTACATATTCTCTCTCCTAAATCAACATCACCATGAATTTCACTTGCATTCAGCAGAATTATATTCTTTTGGATTTCTTAGACATGACTTATATTCTATAGTTGACTGTCTTTGATGTTTATCCGCCACCTATAAGATTTTGCTCCGCTTGAGCAATTTTGGGACTGTGAAACTGGTGTTGTGTATCATGGTTTCTAAAAAGGAATACAATTCCCAATTAAAAATTTGGGCCGGGTTTCAGCCTAAATTTGATGTTTGTTTCTGTTGGCCCAAGTCCATCCATTATTGGAATAAACTGGGACTGAGCCCATTAGGCTCAAAAATCGTTGGGCTTCTAGACAGACACGTGGCAGACACGTGTCCAATATGTAGGTGTGGCCTGCCACGTGGCAGTACATGTGACGACCATGCATACATGTTATTTGACCTAGCATGATACGTGGTGCCCATGCACGCGTGGCATGCCACGTGGTAAAACTATTTGGTAGCTATGTCACGTGGCACACACGCAATGTGTCACGTGGTAAGCATGCGTCAGTCGGACCTCTGTATAAAAGGAGAGGAACAAATGGTGACCAAAGTGTATTAGGGTATCCTATTACACACTAAGAAGAGGGATAATTACAGATTAATTCCAGTAATTTTCAGATAATTGCGTATTCAATCTGTTTGCGATCGTAAACTGTCGATCTCAATATCTCGTTATCCGATCCTGTGTGAAACATGCTATAATAAGTAAATCTTTTTATTTATTAATGAATTAAATTATTAGAGCATGCCTAGATATTGTTGTGGTTATTATATGATATTTGAAATCAAGTTTAATTGTGATTATTTAATTCAAAAATTGAGTTTGATTGTTATTTTAATGAAAATTACATTAATTAAATAAATAGCTTGAGGACTAAATTGAAATTTTATTTTCACGAGTATAAATGGATTGATCGTTTTCATGCATGTGATTGGATTGACCATTTTCAAGCACGCATGAAAGTTTTGGTATTAAACTAAAAAAATTGGGCTGATGTGGCGTCTTATTTGTCATGTCCTCCGGGTGCAAACGTGCAAAAGCTTTGGGATTAAATTGTAATTTGCCAATTCCAAATTTGCGAAGAAACATTAGAAAACATGATTTTTCCCCAATTCAATCTTCCAAACAATCTAATCATATTTAGCATTTTCAACCCCCATCATCGACTCTGGTTGATTCCCCAATATGTCCCCGACTTGTGGATACTGGTTTTCCATATTGACGTCGTTGGAATCATAAGATCAAGCTTCGTACTTCCAAAAAGCTGACAAAGGGAGAAGTCCATGTTGAAGGCAGATGGAGGCTCGACGGACCATGCAATTGGTACTGTCGTGTTTGGAAGAAGACATGAAGTCGATCCCAACCGGTATAAGTCTCTAACTCGCTGTCGTGTGTCTACTATTGTAGGAGGCGGCTAGAGGGAGCTTCGGCTTCCTATTGTAGAGAGAGAGAGAGAGAGGGAAAAAAGGAAATTTGATTGAAACTGAACAAATTGGACTAATTTCTTGGTTTGACCCAATCTATTTCTGGTCAATTTCGACTTCAGTCAAAATTGTGCCTATTTAATGGGTTTTTCATTTGATTAGATAAAATCTATTATTATTCAATTAAAATTATAAGAAAAATATGAATTAAGTTTTAAAGATTATTAGGATAATTTTTAATAGCTTGAATATATTTTGGAATAAATTCTAAAATATATTAAACATGAAATAAAATTATATTTAAGGATCTAGAAATGAACAAATTCTTTTAAGTATGTTGTCATAATTTAGTTGAAAATTATGTATTTTTGACCACTAAGTAAATATGTGTATTAACTCAAAATTGACATGCATATGTTGCAGATGACAAAAAAAATTTGGGTCCTGTATCCAAATTTTTGTGCATGGGTAGTACGTGACAACATCTTAAATGTTGAATTTCCAAATCGACTTCCCAAGAATGACTTATGGAACATATTGAAAAGGTTCATTATATGATGCAACAATGCATATGTGTTTGTGAATATGATCATGGTGAAGATTGGCCTACCATGTTCAGTGATCTTCTGATCATGCTGAAGATAAAGAAGAAAATAGAGTTTTTCCTTCAACCTGAGAATAATACTCCTCGAAATGCATTGGCAAGGTTGGTTCTTTATTTACAAAATAAAGGAGTTCTGGAGGAAATGATCCTTAATCCTCCTATGGAGCTACATAACAACCGTATGATACTTGACAATTGTAGTTAGGGATATTTCTATAGTTTTCCCATTCCATGTGCAATATGTATCTTAGATTATGTACCAATCCTGCTTGTGATCCTCAATTTTCCTAGTCTGCATATAGATCATTTATGTAGTTTTAGTGTGTTTTGTTAAAGTTTCCATATGCATGTGTTATTTTTTTTTAGAAACTTTGTAATATACTAAGTGTCTATAGAAGTTTAATATATATATATATGTGTGTGTGTGTGTGATTATATATAAATAAAAGGCTTGTGAGCTTTTTGTGTGATTAAATAATGTATTTATTTGATTGCTTATCCACTTGTATTTCCTATCAAAGAACTTAAAATGATTAAAGTTTGAGATTAATCTTTAAAGAGTGAGGAATAATATACCCATGACTTACTTCAAATTTGAGATAATCAAAGACTTATATCATTCAAAGTATAATGCTTAGTAAATTTATATTGTATTGTTAATCACTCCTTAATGTACAATTTTTTTATAATTTCCATTAATTATGTCCATTTCTCCAAAATCAATTGTCAGCTGAGATCAACAAGGATTTGAAGCTTAATGGTGACAATTATGATAACTGGAGTATGAAAATATAATACGTGCAAGAAGAACAACATATTCTTGAGATTGTTTCTACAATATTAGTTGAATCTAAACCAGGTAGCACTGCACTGTACAAGTATGATAGAGACACTTTTTTGGCTTGGAAAAATAAGGATTATACTATATGTCTCATCTTGCTAAGTGCTATGATGGACGATATTATTAGGTAGTTTTGTGTCTATGACAATGCTAAAGAGTTGTAGGATGCTCTTAAAGAAAGATCCGGTAAGCTTTTGATCTCAAAGCTACATGCTTTGACTATAAGATTTGATACTAAGAAAAGCCCTAATCATTCTATGAAGAAGCATCTCACGCAGATGTCAAACATGATTTATGAGTTACTTGAGGCTGACCACATGCTTAGTAATGAGCAGTAGATCCAGATTATTCGTTCCATACCTGTGAGCTGGGAACATATGAAAATAACTCTTGAGCTAAAAGAGGATCGTCTCCTAGCTATTAGAGTACATCCCAAAGCCCTCATGTCCTTAGTAAAGTGGTACAGGGAGTAAGAGAAAAAGAAGTAAAAAGGGCAAGCGTAAGAAAAAAAAAGAATGAGAGCAAAGCTAAAATTCTAGAAATAGTGAGAAAAGTTCTGGAAGTAAGAAAAAGAGAAAGTTTAACATCAAGAAAGTTAGATGTTACAACTGTCAGAAAAAAGGTCATTTTGCTAAGGATTGCACATGAGAAAAGAAGGTACATAAGGTTCACTCATTTGTGAGTACATTATATATATTTAGTTCTATTCTTTTATCTGAAACTCATCATATGTGCGTGATTGATTTAAGAGCGACAGACCATGTAACAAAAGATCGTGAAGCTTTTTGTTGATTTCGATGGTTGCCAGTAAGAGCAAAACACATTTTTTCTAGCAACGATGCACGAGTAGATGTTAAGGGTATGGGTACATGTAGATTGAACCGGCGTCAAGGTCATACCCTACTTCTGCATGACGTATTTTTTGCTCCAAACTTTTCCCAGAACTTAATTATCGTTTTAGCCTTGATGGCTCTCGAATTTTGGTTGCTTTTTAGAATAGCTCTGTAAAGTTATTTTTGGAATTCGTCTTTTATGGATCTGGTCATATATAAGATGGTTTTTTTAATAATGGACATTGATTACTTATCAAAATCTTATTTTTTCTCAGTCACTAACGGACAAACATCTCGATAAGAGGTTAGTTTTTCGCATGCTAGATTGGGCCATATTGATCAAGTTCGCATAAATTGTGTAGCTAAGATAGGATTGTTAGGTAATTTAGAAAAAGCTATATTGCCAATATGCGAACATTGTCTAGAAAAAATTTCATAAGAAAACTATTTGGTAAAGGAACTATAGCCAACTTTCTACTACAATTAATTCATTTTGACATCTGCGGTCTAATGAATGTGAGGTAAAGGAAACTATTTGGTAAGGAACTATAGTCTATTTGATTTCTCACAAATCAGAAGCATTTAGTGTTTCAAGAGTTTTAGAAATTTCTTTGAGAATCAACATGATCGAAAGATTAAGGTCTTACGAATTGATCATGGTCGTGAGTATCTTTCTGATGAATTTAATACTTTGTGGCAAGAAAAATGAATTGAACATATGTTGTCCATTTCTTATTCACCTCAATTGAATGGGATAGCAGAAATATGAAACAGAACCATTCTTGATATGGTTAGATCTATAGTGGCTCAAACAAATTTGCCTATATCTGTCTATGGAGATGCTCTCTTCACTGCCGCATATGTTCTAAACTGAATCTCCTCTAAATCTATCGATACCACTCCTACTTGAGGCTATGGAGGTGTGCGTCTTATGTCTATTCTACCTGTAGTTTTTTGTGGTAAATTAAAACCGAGAAGTAAAAAGAGTATCTTATAAAGATACTTTGGAGTATTAAAAAGATACATTTTCGTAGGTGAACTCGAAAATAGAAATATGACACAATTTGAATCACGAGATGTCACACTCTTAGAGAACAATTTTCTAAAATTAAAAGACGTAAGAAGTGATCTTACGTTATACGAAATTGATGAAACAGAATCATCTAGATCTAACTCTGGGCCTGGCCCACGAGAGAGAGCCTGGCCTTAAACTCCACTCTTGTTGGCTAGGCCCAAGAGTTATATGGGCAGGCTTCCTAGGAGGATATCGCGTTGTTGATGGCCATGGACTTTGCCATCACTTGGGGCAAGTACAACAGGAGCAGCATCACCGTGCTGGGTCAGAACCCAGTGTTCTCGTCTATGAGGGAGTTGCCGATGATCGGAGGGAGCGGGTTGTTCCAGTTCGCGAGGGGGTACGCTCGGCTCACAACTTATAAGTTCGATACCACCACCGAGGATGCTGCGGTGGAGTACGATATCTCCGTGTTGCATTATTGATTAGTATTCCCACTTTTTGGGCCCTCTCGTTTTTGCTGTTCCTGTTATAATTATGCTATTAGTTTATAGTGGGCGCTAGAATATTTTAGTATGATCTCGATTGGGATATCGACTAATGTATTAACTCACTTGGTTTAACTCATCACCATTTATATTTTTATTCTAAATTTCTTAATCATGTGACATCTGTTTTATCTTTTACTGATGGACACTCTCTAACCCACGGCACTGGAGCCACTATGCGCGTGTAATGTTACATAATTAACTATATTTATTTCTTTAGTTTTATTCGTGAGAGTTATTATTGGATCTCTATTAAGATATCATTCTTCTCATATCAATCCTGATTTAAATTCACATGTTATTGAGCCTGTGTAAAAATTTCTATTAAATTAGTGAAATGACATATGCATTATATTATGTCAAGATTTGAATTATGAATCTGCATAAAATTTTATAATTTTTTTATAAACCAAATGTTCTTTCATAGTAAGCGAATTTAGAATACCAAAATCAAATTCTAATGCACAAACCACCCATGAGAACATTATAAATCTTAATATCAAAGTCCAAACTGATTTCTTTCATTTCTTCAAACACTGTCAATGCATTAGCCAGTTGGTCATGCTTAAAGAGGCCTTCTAAGAGAACTAGAGTAACGCAGTTGAGATTTGGACCCGTTCCTTTCATTGCTTCAAAGCGTATTAATGCATCTACAATTTTTCCAACGCGCAACAAGCCACCAATGATGATGTTGTGTGTAACAACATTGGCCTCGAACCTGTCAAGGCTTAATTCTTCGAATAGCTTCATGGCTTCATCCATTCTTTTCTCCTTGCAGTATCCATTGATCAGAAAGCTGTATGTAACAATGTTAGGTACATAATGGTGAGAAATCATCAGATTAAGCAGCTCTGATGCTTTATCGACTTGACCCACTGAGCAGTAACCATCAACTAGCGTACTAAAACTGACAACATTAGGCAATACATTATTATCTAACATGGTGTCAAAGACGAGTTGAGTTTCTGAAACCTTACCTTCTTTGCACAATCCATCAACAATTACATTAAAAATGACAACATCGGGTATAATCAAGGGCGGAGCCACGTTCAATTAGTGGGGTCAATTGACCCCACTTAATTTTATTTTATTTTGATAATTAACTATACTTTTTAATATATATCTCCACTAAAATTAAAAATTGATCCCATTAATTTTAAAAATATTAGAAATTGACCCTACTTTTGAAATATTTTAGCTCTGCTTCTGGGTATAATGCAATTTGAAACCATTTCTATGTGGGACAAAAAACTATGCTCCACTCTCTTGGGCCAGGCCCAAAGGTTCTACGGATAGGCTTCTCATAATGATATAGCATTCCTGATGACCTTTGCCATGGGGCAAGTATAATGGGAGCTCAGAACAATCAATAATTTAAATTGATAAAATTGAGACGAAGTCTATTTCAAGTGTCTTCTTCTTCCTAATCACGTTAATAAATGAACTACCTCCTCAAATAATTGTAAAAAATAAGGTTTTGCCAAAAAGAAGTCTGTACAAGCAAGAATATGTTACAAAGTCATATAGTTTGCATTCAAATGAGAAAAAAAAGAAAATTATTTTAGTTTGCTTAATCTTGAAGAACTTTTAGTTTACTTCATGACTAAAATGAGGTACAGTCAATCCCAGTTCTCTTATACTAATTTTGAACATCTTTAGCATCGGTGTTTGAAACTAACTTGAGCACCATAGTTGTCGTTGAAGGGTCTGCAACAAAACCCCTTGGAAACATTTTATCTATGAGCTTCATAGCTCTCAAATTTTCACCATGGCATAGAAAGTCCTCAACTAAGACATTATAAGTGCAACCATTAGGTGAACAACCAACTTTGTTCATCGCCCCAAACAACCAGCACGCTTCATCAAACATTACTCCTTTAATAAGTTCATTGATCATGATATTATACATCTTAATGTGATTAGGGAGAACTCGGTTTACAGGTTTATTACTTTGGCAAAAGTGATTTTTCAATTCAATAAATTGATTAATGCTTGTTGGCAACCACACACATTTCTTTTCAAAGAACTTCTTGTCGCTATTCCAAAACTAAATGAGCATGCTTTCGTGGTATACTTTGCTAGACAAATGCATGTTATGGGTTTGTCCTAAAACACATATACTCACAACATCCTCCTTGCTTCCTTCTCCCACTTGCATGGTGGTGTCAAGTATGGGTTCTCCATCATGGGTCGTTAGTTTAAGATGGGTTTCTCCCCCAATGTCTTCACTGTTAGTTGCAAGTTAACGATCTCATATTAAAGGGCAATGTCTCCAAAGCTATACATCTGTATTATGAAAATGACCAACAGAGGATTTAAGCCTAACATAGTTACGTACAATATGCTTATGAAAGGTTTGTGCTAGAATAGGGAGAACGGATCAGCCGTTAGCTTGTTCGATAAAATGAAAAAGTTGGGTTATGATTCTAATGTTTTCTTGTATAATACGATGATCAATGGGCTCTGTGTTCAGGATCACACTATTGAGGCTTGTTCAAATTGATGTCAAAGAGGGGTTGTGAACCTGATGTGATTACCTACAACACCATCATAGATGCTATGTGCAAAAATGGAAGGATTGAATTAGGTATTCAATGGCTCCAGAGGATGGAAGAATTTGGTTGTGAGGCTGACACTACAACATTTAATATTGTGATTCGTGCCCTATGTAATGTCATGCGAGTAGAAGAGCTATTAAGCTTTTCTTTGAAATGAAAGTTAAATGAAAGTTAAAGGGATTTTGCTTGATGTTTACACTTATAATTTTCTCATTTGTGGCTTCTGGTTATTGTACAGATGGAAGAAACCTCGATGCTGTGTAAAAGAAATGTTTACAAGTCATATTTTCCTAACCATCGTCACATATAATGCCATCATTAATGAATTATATGCAATTGGCAAGGTTCGACATGCCCTAAGTGTATTTGGTTGCATTATTAAGGTTGATCTGTTTCCCGATGACTTCAGTTTCATTACGCTCAGGATGGATTTTGTACAGTAAGTTAGATTGACAAAGGGTTAGCTTTGTTGAGTAAAATTGCTTCACATAGCATTTTCACGTATAATGCAATGCTTTAACTGCATGGGAGAACACACGAAGTCATGCATCTATTTGATTAGATACTTTGCATGGAACTTAAAGCACGATCAGTTCACATATAACATCAATATTAAAGGCTTCTACCACATTAACGACTATGAGGGTACTAACGCACATCGTAAAATGATGGAAAAATTTAGGCTACTTCTTGTTACGACCCTCGCTAAATTTGTATTGGTCGTGACCATTTGGTCCGACCTTTGGTTATTTTGTTTCGACCGGTGTTAGCACCGTTGTGTTGATTTCGTCGACCTTTGGGAGAATATAAATAATATTTTCGTGTGAGCTTCAATTTGAATGATTTCAAGTTGAAAAGATCTGTAACACATTGGTCTACGACTTTTGTGATTCGGGTTTTGTGATTCAAGCCTTGTGTTTTGGAGTTTTGAGTGAGTTTTGGGAGGGTTGTGATTGATAGGCTTAGTTCGTCGACGTTTGGTAGAAAAATCATAACTCTCTCATACGAACTCCGAATCAAGCGATTCCAAAACGAGTAGATCCGTAAGACTTAGATCTATAATTGTGATTTTTTCCAGACCTGGCGATCGCAAGAATGTTTGGCGGCCGCCAGAAACTTACAGGGAAAAAACGTGACGGGCGCCAACGTTCTTTGCGGCCGCCAACAAATTACAGCCCTGCACACTTTTCTTAGAAAATTCATAACTTCCTCATACGATCTCCGATTTGAGTGATTCCAATTCGAGAATGTTTGTAACATCCAGTACTGCAACTTGGTTAAGAGTGTTTTAACATTTGAATATTTATTTGATGGGATCATTTGAGAGTTTTGAGTGCTCAGTTTTAGGTACGATTCTTATCGGTGTTGAGAGATTTTGCCAATTGATGAGCAATGTGGAAGGTGTGGCTTAAGGCTTGATTTGAGGACTTATTAGAAGTTAAGAGGGAGTTAGGAGTGCCATTAGAATGACTTGAAAGTTTGAGGACCAAAGTGGAATAAGCTTGAGGATAGACATTCCATTTATGGTAAGTTTGGGAGAAAATATCTAAGGGAGGTTGTGAGTGGGAATCACTTGTGTCCAGCCATTGAAAACAAAGAGAGAGTGAGAGAGAGAAGGAGAAACGTGGGAGAAGGAGAGGAGAAGAAAGAGAAAGAAGATTTCTTGATTTTGAGGATTGGTAAGTGATTTCTAATTGATGGTTCATTAGAATTAAGTGTAGATCTATTCAATACCTTGAATTAGGTGTAAGCTTGTAAGGATTTGAGTACTTTATGATTTTAGATGATTTGGAGTTTGAGAGTTTTGATGGTTGAAATGGATGATATAGTGGTTATAGGTGTTGATCTATGTTGAAGATGTGATTAGAGAACTATTGTATATATTTTGGAAAACCTTAAGTTAAAACCTTAATGAAGAGCATATGTGGATATTGAAGTTTGGTTGATGATTTGAGGAGGGTTAATGTTGATTTATGCTTTGATGATGGATTAAAAGACCTTATGCATATTTTGTAGACTTTGTGTGAGAATCCATTTATAGGAACTTTTGTAATGAAATTCCCATTGTCCATATGATTAAGAAGTTAATGATTGATAGAGAGTTATTCTCTTGATTTAAGGATTGTGGATTGATATTCGAAAAACTGAGGATCAAAGGACGTGGAGTGTAGTGCAAAACTCATTTGATGCAATTTGCACGACTTGGTGTAAGGTGAGGGGGTTATTATGTTATTGGATATGATTGGATATAAAGTGGTGTGTTTATTCATTTAAATCATTATCTATGTAATCGTGAGTAATTTGATGTGAATGATATGATATGATGAGAAAGTACGTTGGAATCGTTGTTTATGCGGCATCAGATGTATTCTTGATATTTTGCTATTGACGATTGTGTGACCGTATAAGATGTGCGACACAAATTATGATTTGATATGTTTGACGATCATTTGGAATATGTGCGAATTTAGTGATCATGTGTCCAATAGTGATGATGAGCGATGTCTGGGAAATAGTTGATGTGATTTGTTATGTGCATACATTCGAGTACTTATCTATGAGCTTTTAACATTTTCGTGGAATATATCTACAAATTTGGTAATTATGAGTATGGATTGCGGTATGAGAAATTATTGGTATAAGGTTGTGTACGTGATCAACTAGTCTCGACCAGTACGTATATTTGTGATAAATTCTATTATGAATGATGTGATGTGAAACCTACGGGTTTGTGTTAGTTGGTACGATTGATTGGTTGGTTAAGTATTGGTTGGATATGGAATCTGTGGTATGACGTCGACGATACCGCATTGGCTCGTGACGTACATATGTGTTTAGGAGACGTCGGCGATACCATATTGGCTCGTGACGTGCTCATTTGTTTATGTGATGTCGGCGATACCGCATTGGCTCGTGACGTACATATGTGTTTAGGAGATGTCGGCGATACCACATTGGCTCGTGACATGCTCATCTATTTATGTGATGTCGGCGATACCATATTGGCTCGTGACATGCACATGTATTTAAGAGACGTAGACGATACCACATTGGCTCGTGACGTGCTCATGTGTTTGTGTGACATTGACGATATTGTGTTTGGGTCATGATATAAGTATCTGTGTATATTCGAGATTGAGAAGAGTGTACCAGTACTTATTTGTCTATGTGAAGTTCTTGCTCCGATTAGTCTAAAACTCCGAACAAGTGATTTATGAGATATTTGTCTGTTTTACCACATTTTGTGAATGTCTATGTGTGATGGGAAAATATTTATGGAGCACTCTATCCGCGACACTGATTTTGGGTTGGGACATTTCGGAGCTCATCGGTTATGTGTGTGTGTTCGTTCATCTTTGTTTAAGTTCTATTACGTGTCACGGATGACCTTTCGTATAATGTGACACACTGTTTAAGTTATTACCATTTTGCTATGTGGTTGTGCAATGTGATACAAATGTGTCTGTGGAGGTTTGTAAATACATTTATATTTCAATTATTTTCTACTAAGTATTTCAAAATACTTACCCCCTCCCTCCACAGGTAATCAAGGTTAGGGATCAGGATATTCGAAGTCTTCGGATGATATTCCTCTTGGTGACGTTAGTTGTGTCACTCCATTATACATTGTAGGACCTTATGTCTATATCTAGAATTATGTAAGAATATTTGTAATATATATGAATTTGGTTTATGAGATATGCTTCCGCATATGTATAACTAAATTACGCTTCCGCGATTATGATTTGCATACGTATGTCTGAGGCTGGTTGGACCACGGCTCTTTGGTTTGGAGAGCGTGGCCCAGCGCCATGTCGGCGGCCCGGATTTGGGTCGTGACACTTCTAGATGCAATTACATACGTAGCTATCTTGGAAGATACTTTCGAATGCTACAGCTTGCCTATATTTTGAAAATGTTCAAGGATATCCAAATCATATTTTTTTAGCTTGGTGTAATAAATATGCATGCTAGTGATTGATGCTCTTTTAAAATCAAGAAAATATAGTATCCAAAGTATATATTTTAGCGTCCAAACCATACTAATAAAAGTATAAAGAATTGGATGCTCACACAAAAAAATAAATTTGAAAATTCATACACCAAAAAAGGTTGAAAAAAATTATAAATGCAACATTTTGTGTTTCCACGAAGTTAAAAAATTAAATATGCAACAAAAGATTAAAAAAATGCAACAAAGGATAAAAAGAAGTCGTACTTTTTGTGTTTGCGTTAATTTTTTGCGTTTGATTAGATACTTTGCATAGAACCTAAAGCCCAATTAGTTCACATATAACATCAATATTAAAGAATTGTACGACACTGACGACCATGAGAGTACTACTGCACATCGTAAAATGATAGAAAAATTCAGGCTGCTTCTAGACGCAATCACTGTAGCTATCTTGGAGGATGCTTTCGAATGCCATTTTGAAAATATTCAAGGATATCAAAATCATAATTTTTTTCAGCTTGGCGTAAAGAATATGCATAATAGTGATTGATGCTCTGTTTAAAATAAAGAAAATATAGTATCCAAATCATATGTTTTTAGCGTCCAAACTACACTAATAGAAGAAGTATAAAGAATTGGGTGCTCACACAAAAAAATAAATTTGAAAAATCATACACCAAAAAAGGTTGAAAAAAATTATAAATACAACATTTTGTGTGTCCGCGAAGTTAAAAATAAAATATGCAACAAAAGATAAAAAGGCGTCGTACTTTTTTGTATTTGCTTTACTTTTTTGTGTTTGATTAGATACTTTGCATAGAACCTCAAGCTCAATTAGTTCACAAATAACATCAATATTAAAGACTTGTATCACACTCACAACTATGAGAGTACTACCGCACATCGTAAAATGATAGAAAAATTCAGGCTGCTTCTAGACGCAATCACTTACGTAGATATCTTAGAGGATTCTTTCAAATGCTATCAGTTTGCCTATATTTTGAAAATGTTCAATGATATCCAAATCATATTTCTTTCAGCTTGGTGTAATAAATATGTATGCTAGTGATTGATACTCTGTTTAAAATAAAGAAAATATAGTATCCAAATAATATTTTTTTCAAGCTTCCCAACCACACTAATAGAAGTATAAAGAATTAGGTGCTCTCACCAGAAAATAAATTTGAAAAATCATACATCAAAAAAGGTTGAAAAAAATTATAAATACAACATTTTGTGTGTCCGCGAAGTTAAAAAATAAAATATGCAACAAAAGATAAAAACAATATGCAACAAAAGATAAAATAAAAATATGCAACAAAGGATAAAAAGTCATCGTACTTTTTGTGTTTGCTTTATTTGAATAAAATTCTTTTAATTAAAGATGTTGAGATATTAATTTAACTATAAATATTATACCTTTTTTTGTTTTTTGGGCTTGGATGTTTTGATCTTTTAATTAATTTCGGCACCCAAGCTATTTAGGAGGATGGGTTGTCCCCTTAATGAACTTGTTTTAATATGCTCCTATGATGCTTATTATGGTATGGTGACTACATAAGAGGAATTGAAATTATCGACGAGATGGTCTCTAAATATTTTTTGCTAGACAATTCAAACTTGCAAATGGCATTGAGATGATCGCAAATGAGAAGGCCAAAGAGGTTAAAGTTTGTGTTGGGATGAGAGTTCCTCAGGATGACAGCAATGCACACTATAAGTTTTCTTCCTAACATCATGGATGACTGCTTCATTTATTATGGCTTTCTTAACATCATCCCTAATACTTTTGGGTATGTTGATGCATAGTAGCCTGCTATAGGCTAAGATCTTGCTTCTACAGATAACATCAAGATGAACACAAAGCTGAAAGAAAGAGACTGACAGTTTAAAGTTGGCATAGTTCAAAGAAAAATATAATCTTGAGATTGATATATAAATGAGGTAGCCAAAAATGTCATTTTGTAAGTAGATTTGAGACGAGCTGAGTTTTTTTTTAATATTCTACACCAGAATTTGTAGCAAGTATTTTAACTACTAATTACTATTGATGTATGGCAGATGTGGCTCTGAGGTTTGATTGTTCAGGCTTATGGATGCATAAAGCTCAAAACAATCAACAATTTCAATCAAGAAAATTCTGACGAAGTCCATTTCAAGTGTCCTCTGCTCTCTAATTGATACAAATGAACGACCTCCTCAAATAATTTTAGAAATGAGATTTTGCCAAAAGAAGTCTATACAAGCAAGAACAGGTTACAAAGTCTTATAGTGTGCATTCAAATGAAAAAATAGAAAAATTATTCCAGCTTGCTTAATCTTGAAGAACTTTGAGTTTGCTTCCCGGCGAAATGAAGTACAACCCCAGTTCTCTTAAACCAATTTTGAACATATTTAGCATCAATGTTTGAAACTAACTTGAGCATCATACTTGCTATTGAAGGGTCTGCAACAAAACCCCTTGCAAATATTTCATATATAAGCTTTATTGGTCTCAAATTTTTACCGTGGCATAGAAAGCCCTCAACTAAGATATTATAGGTGCAGCCATCAGGTGAACAACCACTTTGTTCATCTTCCCAAATAACTAGCATTGCTCCTTTACTAAGTTCATTGATCATGATATTATACATCCTAAGGTAATTAGGGAGAATTCAGTTTATAGGTCTGTTACTTTGGGTAAAGCAATTTTTCAATTCAATAAATTAATTAATGCTCATTGACCGCCATGCACATTTCTTTTCAATGAACTTCTTATCGCTATTGCAAAATAAAATGAGCATGCTTCCGTGGTATACTTTGCTAGATAAATGCACATTATGGGTTTGTCCACAAACTCATATACCCACAACATCCTCCTCGATTCCCTCTCCCACTTGCATGGTGGTGTCAAGTATGGGTTCTCTTTCATGGGTAATTTGTTTAAGACGGGTTGCTCCCCCAACATCTATACTGTTAGTTGCCTCGTTAACAGTCTCATATTGGACGGCAATGTCTCTAAAGCCATATATCTGTATTATGAAATGACTAGCAGAGGATACAAGCCCAATATAGTTACGTAAACCATGCTTATGAAAGGTTTGTGCCAAAATAGGGAGGTTTGATTGGCCATTAGCTTGTTTGATAAAATGAAAAAATTGGGTTACTATTATGATATTTTCTTGTATAATATGATTATCAGTGGGCTCTGTGTTTAGGGACACACTATTGAGGCTTATTCAATTTGATGGCAAAGAGAGGTTGTGAACCTGATGTGGTTATCTACAACACCATCATGGATGCTGTGTAAAAAAATAGAGTGGTTGAATTAGGTATTCAAAGTCTCTCAGAGAATGGAAGAATCTAGTTGTGAGGGTGATACTACAACATACAATATTGTGATTCGTGCCTTCTCTGATGTCATACGAGTAGAAGAGACTATTAAGCTATTCTCTAAAATGAAAGTTAAAGGACTTTGCCTTATACGAGTAAAAGAGATTATAAAGCTATTCACGTGGGGTTAAAGCCTGACCAGTTCACATATAACATCATCATCAAATGCTTCTACTACACTGGCAACTATGAGGGTTCTAACGTACATCGTAAAACGATGGAAAAATTTAGGTTGTCTCCTTACACAATTACTTATGTAGCTATCTTGAAGGATGGTTTCAAGTGCCATCAGCTTGCCTACATTTTGAAAATGTTCCAAGGATATCAAGATTTTGGCATACAAGTTATTCAAGAAGTTGGATTATCCCCTAATGAACATTCTTATAATATGCTTTACGGGGCTTAATGTGGTATGGTGACTATGCAAGAGGAATTGAAATTATCAAAGAGATGGTCTCTAAACATTTTTTGCTAGACAATTCAAACCTGCAGATGGCATTTCAGATGATCGTAGATGAGAAGGCTAAAGAGGTTGAATTTGGGTCGGGGTGAGAGCTCTTTATGATGACAGCAATGCATACTGTAAGTTTTCTTTCTAACATCCTTGATGACTACTTCATTTAGTATTGCTTTCTTAATCTCATCCCTAATACTATGTAGTACTTTCGAGTATGTCAATACATAGTAGCCCGCTGTAAGTTGAGATCTCGCTTTTGCAGATAAAATCATGATGAACACGAAGTTGAAACAAAGAGATTAGCAGTTTAAAGTTGACACAGTTCAAAGAAAAATATATTATTGAGATAGATATGTGAATGAGGTAGCAAGAAATTTCATTTTGTAAACAGATTTGAGATGAGCTGATGTTTTTTAATATTCTGCAATTAAATTTGTAGCAAGTATTTTAATCGCAAAGTGCTACTGATGTATGGCGACTATGGCTGTGAGGTTGATTGTTCATGCTCATGGATGTACAAAGCACAGAACAATCAATAATTTCAATCGAGAAAATCGAGATGAAGTCCATTTCAAGTGTCCTCTGCTTCCTAATCACGTTCACAAATGAACTGCCTCCTCAAATAATTGTAAAAATAAGTCTGTACAAGAAAGAATAGGTTACAAAGTCTTATAGTATGCATTTCAATGATTGAAAAATAGAGTAAGTTACCTCAGGTCCCTAGGCTTTACTCGAATCAGTATTTTTGTCCCTCATGTTTTGAAAAAAGACTTCATCTCCCTACTTTGATTAATTATTACTCTTAGGTCCCTGGTACCAAAATCAGAAAATTTCTCCGGCATCTAGGGACCTAAAATGATGCTTTTGCCCTTTAGTCAAAAGTTAAAAAATAGGGGTCCTCTTTTATATTCCTCTTCTCTTGGGCACAAACCCGACTAGCCAACCTTCGACATCGAGCGACCCAATCTGATCTAACCCAAGCCCTATAGCTCCTTGCCGCTATGTCTTACACGATTACCGATATGGCCCGAACCTAATCTGTGCTCTAGACCCTCAATCCCCGCCCTAACAATGAGACCATCGGTGCCGCTCGTAACTGCCTTACCAAGATCGAGTCTGGCCTAGCGAAGTAGCTCGAGCGGGTCGTCCTCTCCTCACGTCTATCGGAGTAGACCAGTTTGAGTGATGGGCCCACCTTGTCGAAAAGGAATAACATCTCTAGCAGGTCGGGTTGCTCGATGTTAATTAGTAATTTTGGGGAAAAAATTGGTGCTAGCCTTTTGAGGGAGAAGAACATATAAGATGACCCCTTAATTTACCCAGTTTTTTAACTTTTGACTAAAGGGCAAAATAGTCATTTTAGGTCCCTTATTGCTAGAGAAATTTCTTGATTCTGGTATCAGGGACTAATAGTGATAATTAAGCAAAGTAGAGGGACAAAAGTCTCTTTTTCTAAATAGGAGAGGCAAAAATAGTGATTTGAGCATAGGCTAAAGACCTAAAAACAGTTTGCTCTAAAAAATAAGAAAATTATTTCAGCTTACTTAATCTTGAAGAGAGTTTGCTTCCCGGCTGAAATGAGCTACAAACCCCAGTTCTCTTAAACTAATTTTGAACATCTTTAACATCGATATTTAAAACTAACTCGAGCACCATACTTGCCATTGACAGGTCTGCAACAAAACCCCTTGCAAACATTTTATCTATGAGCTTCACAGCTCTCAAATTTTCACGGTGGATTAGAAAGCCCTGGACTAAGACATTATAAGTGCAGCAATTAGGTGAACAACCAACTCCATTCCTCTTCCCAAACAACCAACACGCTAACATTTCTTCTTTACTAAGTCCATTGATCATGATATTATACGTCCTAATATCAGGAGATAGCCTTTTACGAACTAATATGCTACAAAAGAGCCCTTTAGCAACTTCAATTGCCGCATATTGCAAAGACCATGCATAAAAACATCGTAAATCTTGATATCAGAAATCAAACCACCATCCTTCATTTGGTGAAAAAATGTCAAAGCATCAATATGATGGTAATGGTTGAAAAGGCCTTCCAAGAGCACTAAAAAAGTCATCAATTCGCGATGTTTTCCAATTCCTATGCTGTCTCGAAATATATCAAAGCATCCACTATTCTTCCAATGCGGCACAAGCCACCAATGATGATGTTGTATGAAATCACATCAGGTTTTGGTCCCAGACAACTTATTTGATCAAATAAATTTATGGCTTCATCTACTCTTCTCTTCTTGCAATATCCATTGATCTGTGTGTTGTATGTAAAATTATAAGGTGAACAATTATGAGAAATCATCACATTTAGCACCTCCAACCCTTTATCAATTTGACCTTCTAAACAATATCCCTTTATTAGCGTATTGAAAAAGACTTCATCAGGCAACACACCATTTTGAACCATGGTGTCAAGTACACTTTGAGCCTCAGAAACCTTGCCATGCTTGCATAATCCGTCAACAATTACATTATAAGTAACAATATTCGGGAAGATATGATGTGAAACCATTTCCTTTGTAATCTTTTTAGATTCCTCCCAAATACCCAAGTCACAGAGGCAACGGATAATGGAATTGTAAGTTAAAACATTAAGTACAATACCTTTACCTTGCATTTCAGAGAACATCTCAGTAGCTTCCAATGCTCGCTGTGGTTTACACAGGTCATCAATGATAATGTTATAGGGCTTTACGAGAGTGCCTCTGAATTCTGAGCCCATTGATAACTATATTATAGGCCACCTCATCAGGTTCGCAACCCAACTCTCTCATCTTATTCAGCAAACTAACAACCATCCGTACCATGCCATTCTTGTATCCTTTCTTGGTCAACTCATCAAACAGATTAAGCGCTCTGTCCACATTGCGGTCCAAGATAAGCCCGTTTATTAGGCAACTGAAAATAACAATGTTGGGGGGAGCAACCCATCTTAAACAGTTGATCGGAAAATCCGTACTTCACCCCACCTTGCAAGCGGGAGAAGGAATCGATCAATATATTGAGGGTGTAGGAATTAGGAGGCAATCTCGAAATACTCATCCTTCTGGCAAGTGAAATGAGAGAGGAATGGTGGTTGAGCTTTGCTACGGCAGTGGGCATTTGGTTGATAAGGTAGGAACGTGGGAGGGGCCGGACGATGACCAGTTTGTCGAACCGAGACAATGCCTCTTTTAGATTGGAGAAATTGTAGACCGTTGCCTTATTCGGACCACTTGGAGCGCTGGTCCAAACCGAGCGGAAAGAATAATAACAAGAAGAAAAAAAAAAGGAGAAGAGGGGATGGGCTTAATTCTGAAGCTCTTCATATTTTGGAGATAATTGATTTTCACTGTAGGGTTTCATGGACGCAACCGTGACCACAACAATAAAAATAGGGTTGAGTTCCGATCAATAATGAAGTTGTAGTTGAGGAGTGGGTTAATTCTGAAGCTTAGCATCTTGGGAAGGTGGTCAGCATTCATTTTAATTTAGGGGCAACATGTCTGCACACGGACAAGTCTTGTATCAGCTCAAATCCACTCCTATTCGAGTTGTCGTTCAAGATTATCGGCATCGGTGGATTTAGAAGATATTAGCAATAGATTAGAGGCCAAGTCTAGCGAAAAATGAACAGTATACTCTTCAAAGTTTATGCCTAATTGCTCAAATAAAGCTGGCACCAGGTCTTGTTTCTATCCTCTTGATCTTCATTTCCTTTCTCACCCTTTCCACCTCATCCCATTTACCAGAGGAAGCATAGACATTTGACAAAGCAATGTAATCCTCACTCAGATCATTTGGCCACCGAGAAGTTTGGTCCGGCTGAAATTTGAGGAGAATCTTACCTATTCTCTCTCCTAAATCAACATCACCATGAATTTCACTTGCATTCAGCAGAATCCTCCACAGTACAGCATCGGACTCCCTTGGCATCTCCATTATGATTTGATATGCTTCTCTCAAGTGCCCCGCCTTGCCTAGTAGCTGAACAATGCAGCCATAATGCTGTATTTGAGGCGTGACACCGAACTTGACCTTCATGTTCCGAAACAGATGAAGCCCTTCATTTGTCAATCCCGAATGGCAGCATGCAGAGAATAAGCTAGTGAAAGTTACTTCATTAGGCTTAACACCACAAGCATGCATCGCATCCAAAACCCTCGATGCTTCTTCCCCTTGCCCATGAAGAGCTAGACCCGTAACCAGCGCAGTCCAAGTGTACACATTTCGATCCCTCATCCGATTAAAAACATCGGAGGCATTGGCAAGACACCCACATTTGGAGTACATATCAACCAATGCAGTTCCAACATATACATCGTCTTTGGGCATCAACATCATCTTCTCTACATACCCATGAACACAAGCACCCAATTCAATCATGCTTAACTGAGCACAAGCCGAAAGAACGCATACAACGGTTGTACCATTGGGCCTCTCTTGGCAAGCACCAGCATACATTTCTCTAAACAAAGTAACAGCCGCACGAGCAAATCCCTTCCCCTTCGACCCGCTTGAGCAATACCCAGAAAGCAACGCATTCCAAGTCGCAACACTTCTGTCCGGCATTTCATCGAACACTTTCCTCCCCAAACAGACATTCTCACCACTCCCGTAAAAATGTACCAACGTGGTCCCGACCATCAAATCCGAGACGTACCCAAGTCTCAGAATTCTTCCGTGCAGTTGCCTTCCGAACCACAGCGCAGACGGCGAACGGGATCGGGCGCAAGAGCCGAGGATGTAAGTGTAGGACAATTCGTCGAACACCATGTGGGCATCTGAAACGCAGCACCCAAAGAACTTAATAGAGGCATTGGGTGGGTTGCACCTGATTAGGGTGTTGAAAAGGAAGAGACTTGGGTAGTGGAAGCGCGTGAAGAGTGACTGAGCGTGTCGGGGGCTCTCAAGGGAGCAGTATTTTTCAATTAAATTGGCTAATATGGTGGGTGAGGTGAGGCCTCGTGTGATCAACTGGGCAAGGATTTGGTTGGGTTGGTGGATACACTTTGGTTTCAGACGTAGCAGATGCATGTGACACACACTGCCTGTTAGTTATTATGTAATGATGATGATTTAGTGATTTTGAATTGCTGCTATATAAGCCCTACCCACCCTAGTTAGTTAGTAGCTACTATGTTTAATTGAGATATATCCCAAATCCAATAATATTACATCTCCATATTGCTTCATTACTTCACTCCGATCCAGCGAGATAGTGCAATATTGAGCTTGGGATGATGAGGACGAATTTAGCATTCAGATATCAACAAAATGAAATTCAATGTTTTCGCTTGATATCAAAATTAAATTTGGACAAATTATTGTGCAATCCTTGGTGTTTATCGTGAAGTCCAATTTTGTCGATATTATTTTAGAAAAATATTTATTTTTATACTTGTAGTTTTAATTTTTTGCAAGATAATCCTTTAGTTCTAAAACACAACTAAAAAATTTATTTTTATACTTGTGTTTGGGCCTAATAGGCCTCCTTGGCTGGGTCGGCAATCATATTCAACAGTTAGTTAATTAGCAAATTTTATCACCGTTGTAATGTAGCAAAGTTAGTTAATTTAGTAATGTCAGCTAACTACTTAGCAAAGTTCGTTAATTGCATACCTTTGTCAACGAAAAATAATTTTGCAAGACATAAACTGAGGGAGTACACTATTTGAGAAATTTGCGACAAACTAGAATTTTCTTTAGGAACAACGAAGGAAGATGAGTCCACTTGGGAGAAAGGTCCTCTCTTCTTCTCTGCCTCTCTTCTTTCGCACCATCTCAATCAATGCTGAATTGATTTTGAAGAAGGTGATTTGGGAGAACTCACTTTACAGTTTTGCTAATTTGGAGGAAACAATTTTTCAATTCAAGAAATTGGTTACTCCTCGTCAGTCACCACATACCTTTCTTTTTAATGAACTTCTCGTCACTGTTGCAAAATTGAACCAGCACACTTCCGTCGTATACTTAGCCAGACAAATGCACACTTTAGGTTTGTCAATAAACTCATATACTCAAAACATCCTCATCACTTCCCTCTCTCGCTTGCATGGTGGAGTCAGGTACGAGTTTTCGTCAAGGATCATTTGTTTAAGACGGGTCGCTCCACCAACGTTTACACTTTTAGTTTTCTGGTTAACGGTCACATATTGAAGGGCAGTGTCTCTGGAGCTGTAGATCCGTTGTATGAAATGACCAACAGAGGATACATAGTTACGTACAACACGCTTATGAAAGGTCTATGCTGGAATAAGGAGGTCTGATCGACCATTAGCTTGTCCGATGAAATGATCAAATTGGGTTGCGATCCTAATATTTTCTCGTATCATACGATTATCAGTGGGCTCTATGTTCAAGGACACACTATTAAGGCTCTGAAGTTTTTTAGTTTGATGTCGAAGAGGGGTTGTGAACCTCATGTGGTTGGTTACCTACAACAATATCCATCATGGATGCTATGTGCAAAATGGAGGGGTTGAATTAAGTATTTAATGGATTTAGAGGATGGAAGAATCTGGTTGTGAGGCTGATACTACAACATACAATATTGTGATTCGTGCTCTCTGTGATGCCATGTAAGTAGAAGAGGTTGTTAAGCTTTTCTTTGGAATGAAAGTTAAAAGACATTTTGCCTGATGTTTATACTTACAATTCCTTCATTTGTGGCTTCTTGTAGTTGAACAAATGGACGAAAGTTTGGAGCTGCGTAGAAGAAATGTTTACAAGTCATATTTTCCCAACCATCCTTACCTATAATGTCATATATAAATAATTATGCACAAGTTACAAGTATATTTGGCTGCATCATTAAGGTTGGTCTGTTGCCCGATGAATTAACTTTCACTATACTAATTGATGAATTTTGTATAGCAAGTCCATTGACAAAGGGTTAGCTTTGCTTCTCCTAGTATTAACACGTACAATGAGATGCTTTAGCATGGGAGAACACGTGAAGTCGTGCATCTGTTTGGTCAGATACTTTGCGTGGGCCTAAAGCCTGACAAGTTCACATATCATATCATCATCAAAGGCTTGTACCATATTTGCGACTATGAGGATGCTAATGCAAATCGTAAAGTAATGGAAAAATCCGGGCTACTTCTTAACATAATTACTTACATAGCTATCTTGGATGCTGCTTTCGAGTGCCATTAGCTTGCATATACTTTGAAAATGTTCAAGGATATCAAGAATACATGCGTTACCTCTAATATCAAAGTCTACAATGCTCTTATGCACGGTTTATCCTAAGCTGGGAGAATTGCAATTACGAAAGAAATTTTCTACACCATCTCTCGAAAGATGCATCTTCATGTTGTGACAAACCATGTTGAATTTACTAGAGAGAGAAGGTTTCCTCCACGAAACATACAAGCTATTCACGAGGATGGCTGTCCCAATAATGAACATTCTTTTAATATGCTCCTAAGGGGCTTATTGTGGTATTGTGACAACGTAAGAGGAATTAAAATTATTGACAAGATGGTTTCTAAACAGTTTTTGCTAGACAATTCAAACCTGTAGATGATATTTTAGATGATCGCAGATGAGAAGGCCAAAGAGGTTGAAGTTTGGGCTGGGATGAGAGCTCCTCACAATGATAGTAATGCACACTATAAGTTTTAATCCTAACATCCTTGATGGCTGCTTCATATATTATGGCTTTCTTAACTTCATCCCTAATAATCTACAATACTTTTGGGTATGTCGACGCATAGTAGCCTGCAATAAGCTAAGATCTCGCTTTCGCAGATAGCATCACGATGAACATGAAGCCAAAACAAAGAGATTAGTAGTTCAAAGTTGACATGGTTCAAAGAAAAATATGATCTTGAGATTGATATGTAAATAATTTCAATCAAGAAAATCGAGAAGAAGTCCATTTCAAGTGTCCTCTACTTCCTAATAAAGTTCATGATGCGTGTCCAACTAGGATCAATTATACGTGCAAGAATTACATGATCGCATAAGTAATATCGTGATAAGTAAGATCGTCTCCACAGGGAATAGCAGATGAAAGTTGTTCGTCAATTACCAGTTTATGCGTTCCTAGATCTTAAGCTAAACGAATGGATCGTTGGGTTGATGATCTAACACTATTACTACCAATGATGTCACAAAATCTCAAGGTTGTCAATCTCAATCTTTTAACGACACTTCTAAACTACAAACTTGATATCACCACGAACCTAAGTTTGTCAGGCCTAGATTCATTAACAATATCAAGTTGAGATAAGCATATGAAAACTATGATCTAAACCAAGTTGTCATCCTTGATCATCAAAAAAGCATTCATTGAATTGGAAATAAATAAGAATTTCAACAAAAGAAATAATTGTAAGAACCAAGCAAAGGAAAGTACCTTGATGAAACCAAATCCAAAGTTGTTATAGAACTCTTAAGAACAACACAAGAACATGAAATGAAATCTAAAAAATCAAGTTCTAGCTTGGAGGTTTCTATTCTAAGCTCTTGATTATCTTCTTCTCCTCCTCCAAGTTTCTTTTTCAATGGCAGCCTACTCCCCCTCTTATCCTCTCCTGTGAGTGCTTGCCACCCAAGCAATAGACCAAGTCAAGTGGGAAGTTTGGTGAGATATTTCTTTAAGTTCTCTATCGGGGGCCAGCGTACACTGGGAAGCCAGCGCACGCTCGGGTTGCATTCTGCCCCTTCTTGCCTCTTTCTCACTTCTGGCTTGGATGAGGCCAGCGTACGCTAGGAAGCCAGTGTACGCTGGGGTTAGCTACTGCCCCTTTCTTCTCTTTCTCACTTCTCCTCCTCAAGCCAGCCCAGTGAATGCTAGGTAGCCAGTGTTCGCTAGCCTTGCATTCTGCCCCTCTTCATTCTCTTGCCTTCAAGCGTCTACTCGTCGCCCAACTCATTGCACAAGTCCACCGATCTTTGCTCCAAGTCCTCGAATGCTCCGAAACACCTACAAAACACACAAAAACAACAGACAATCTTCTCATTGACAAAGCAAACCAAATTAAACAAAATATAGACGAGACTCATCTAAACATTTCCTCAAACATGATGAAAACTTAACAAACTAGGACCAAATGAATGCATATTATCACATGCATCACACCTCCACACTTACTTCTTTGTTTGTCCTCAAGCAAAATGCATCAGAAAACCAACCTCTCAGAATTCGAACATCCATCACAAGATCATCCCCACAATCACACACATCACACCCTTGAGCAATATGAATGCAAAATCCATAGGCAATTATACCCTCAATCATTTAACCAAGTTTTCACACCTAGTGTTCCGGACTAGAGAGCTAACCACTCGTAGGATAGGATTAATTTAATCTCACAAGTGTATGGTGGTCAACTATCTTACTCTCGTGTGTACATTCAAGGTCTAAAAGTGTTAAAGATCATACCAAAGCACACTCAAAACAAAGTAGATTATGCCATAGGAGGAGTTTTTATTGGGTTGTACTGAGGCTAAAGGTAAAGGTGGGAAGATACAAGTATAGTAGTGATGTCAAAACCACTTAATCCGAGGGTTACATAGAAAGCTAACTCTCGACTATACTACAAACCTCACCTTATTATGCATATACACTCAACCCCATTTACCCACATCCTAAAGAAGCAGAAGTACAACATAAGTTGCTCACATTTACTTGTGCCTTTTTTCCTTTCCTACTTTCCACTTTTCCTTTGATTTCTTCTTTTTACTTTTTTCACTTTTCTCAAGAGAATTTCTTTTCATTATTTTTTTTCTTTCTTTCTCTTCTTTCTCTTGTTTTTCTTTCCCAATTTTTGCACAGTTACTTAGCAACTTATCCCGACTTTTGGTCATTGGCTTCAATTCTACCCTTTTTCATCCCAAAGTATGTACAAGAAATCCCCCCAAGCGATACTACTAGATGAACCCTTACAAAACATCCCCAAAAATATCCTAGTCCTTCAGATTAAGCAGTTAAAGGTAGGTGGGGTGATGAGAATTGGCTTACAGGTTTCAACTAATAATTCGACAACTAAGCTCAGGCTCGATGGGGATTATACACTGGATAATATCGGGATTTTGGCTCTAAGGCTCTAGGCTTATGACAAAATGATCCTCGACACTCTCTACCTCATTGAGTTATGCTAGGTAATCCTTCTAACACTCCCATAGCTCAAACAATGCACATACCTCATGAATAAAATGAGAACTGGTTGTCCTCGCCATCGGCTCAAAAATCTCACAAGGTCACTCGTTAATTCACTAGTCTACTCTACCGGGTATAACGACTAGTCTAAATGATCGAGGATATAATTGCTTACGTCTTAAAATTCACATTGCTCAAGAGTGTTGAATGCATGATGTGGAGTTTTTCCTATGTCCGAAAGTTGAAAATTTTTGAGAATTTTTCATCATATGCAACAGACTCTAACACACTTCAATCAAAAACACAAAACACACTCAAACAGACTCGATCACATGCAAAATAGCAAACAAAGTAAAAAGAGAGATAGCCACAGCAAGATCAACACAAATAACGCAACATAAGCACATACACAAAATACCCCCACACTTAGAAGACACATTGTCCTCAATGTGTGAAGAAAAACATTCATATCAAAAGATAAAAACAAACATAACATGACAAGTAGAACAAAAACGAAACAAGAATAAGGAGAAGAAGAAGCCTGTGATCATTGTTCTGGAGGTGGTTAGAGGTGGTTTCGAAGTCATTCCCATTGAGTGCGGTTGTAGGCCTGATCTTCCTGATATTGTTGCCAGCGTTGTGCTTGATCTGCTGCGTTGGCTCGCACTTTGATCTCCAAGTCAGTGATTCATTGGGCAAGGTTGATGATGTCCGCTTGTTGTTCTGGAACATGGACATTTTTTTCCTCTTGTATGTGTCTTCGGACACCTGGGTGATCTATATATGGGATGACCGCATATTGTAGAGTGCTGTGCCTAATATCTCCGGTCTTTGACATCAGGTGCCATTTCGCCAGCTGGTCTCAATCAATGCTTGTTGGCCGTAGCATGGTTTTTGGAACTGGTGGATTTTCTACAAACTCACGAACAAGCATAGTAACTATATGGCCTAGTCCTAGCCATCAGGGGTTAGGCAATTCCAAAGTACGTTTAATCACATCAACAATCAATAAAAATGTGTTAAACTGGCGGTGATGTTGGGCACAGGATATAGCATACAGTTGTGGTTTTGTAACCTTACTGCTTTCATGTTGGCTACTAAAGCAAAAGGCCATGAATCGATGCAGAACACACCAGTGGAGTGATTCACTTCTTTCAGTAGTTCCTTGAATGCGGATTTCCTTTTGTGCTTGTCCGAAGTGTGCTGTTGATTTGTGCGTGAAGATTTTCTTTCTTTTTGTCTCCTGCCACCCTTCGGCGCGCGCCACTAGTGTCTTTGGCATGCTCCAAATGTGTCAAGCAAGGTGCGGACCAGAGTTTGGTCTGCACTGGCGCGCACAAATAATTTCTGGCGTGCGCCAATGTTCTTCAGAAGAACAATGGCGTGCGCAAATACTCTATGGCGTGCGCCAATTTTCAACAGCAGTAGCACTGAGCAAGTCCAGTAATGTCGATCCTCAGGGAAACAAGTTTCTAGGCTTCGTACTTGGTTTCTGAACTTGTTTAGGGGGTAAATTATGAAGATTGGTTGACTTATAACACTAACAAACTTCGAAATAAAAGATCTAGAGATTAAAACAAGGAAAAAGTCTAAGAACTTCAAAAC
>SOPF01025369.1:0-14257 GCA_012979155.1 Hypericum perforatum | reverse complement strand
TATTTTCCAGTTGCTGCTGTCCACCGGGATCCTGCCTTATGGGGAGCCGATGCTAATGAGTTTGATCCCTCGAGATTTAATGAAACCCGAAAACACCTGGCGTCCTTCTTCCCCTTCGGCTTAGGCCCCAGAATTTGTGTTGGACAGAACCTGGCCATCGTTGAAGCCAAAGTAGTGTTGGCCATGATCATTAAGCACTACTCTTTTGTGGTTTCGCCCACGTATGTTCACGCACCTATGCTTTTCATAACCTTGCAGCCTCAATACGGTGCTCATATTGTCTTGAGCAAGATCTCTGCTTGAATACATGCGTCTAAGTTGGGTTTTTGCTGACAAGAAACACTTTGTATTGCAAAATTATGTAATCGGTTTTATGTTATTCGTAAATTTGCGATTTCGTTAGATACCAAATTTCGCTTAAAGTACTAAGTAAATTAACATATCGTTTACTGTAAGGTTACTCCATATCTGTAATTTGTTGGATATATTAGGTAGACTTTTCTAAATATATACTTAATTAATCTATAATTATCACTACTAAATTTGTATCAATTCGAAATGAAAAAATTGGATAACCAAATACGTGTCATTCTTGATGTCTCTACAAAAAAATATAATATTTTTATATAATAGCAAGTATTCAAAAGGAAAAAAATAAATATTGAACTTAATTCAAAATTTGATTGTGTAACTAATATTTAAAATTCCAACTTGTATTATGCCCTAAATCTTAAATGTTGTAATATTTCAAATAAATTGTGGATGTTACAAACTTTAGAAGTAATGGAGGATTTTCACATATATATATATACATATATCCATTATAATTTTTTATTTTTATAGTTATTTGCAACTATTTTTTTTTAACTATCTCACATAATTTTAAAGAATTTTTTTTTCAAAAAAATTCTCAAATCATTCAAACTCATTTAAAATCCCTTTAAATCATTGCTTTACTCATTCAGTTTTCGCTCCATTTTTGGTGTCATCCTTAAACATCTTATTTTCTTATATTGTAGTCACAACCAAAAAAGTTCCACATATTTTAAAAAAGAATACTCTTTTTTAAAGGAGGTAGTAACACCTCGCCAAATGCCAAACGAATTCGAATTGGAAATCTCCGATCAACTGCCCGTGAACATTTGGTCCAGTGACATTGGGGTGGGTTGGGGTGGGGAGAGATCAGGGGATCAAACCCTACCTGTGTAATAGATTAGGATTTCTCAAAAAAAAAAAATCGTCGATCGACTGTCTCCATCAAAGCTTTCGGGAAAGTCCGGATATAAAAAATTGAGAAAGTCCATTTTAGTACTCTGTGGTTTGGCTCGTTTCCAGCTAAGTCTCTATGGTTGAAAAGTGTTAATTCGGGTCCAATTTCGTCCAATTTTTCTATTTGGGAATCCTAATTGGTTCGATTCGAAAATCCGAAACTCGATTTTACAATTCTGATGACAACAACGTGTGAAATTGGTATCCACACGTCGGGGACACTTCGAAGAGTCAACTGGAGTCGACAATCGGCGTTGAAAACGCTGCATTTAATCGAACCAAAACAAACAAAAACGAATCGAGCTAGTCGGAGGTGACCCAAATGGGAAAATTAGACGAAGTTGGACTCGAATTAACACTTTTAAACCACAGGGACTTAGCTGAGAATGGACCAAACCACAGGGTACTAAGTGAAATTTTCCCTATACAATATTAAATTATCCTTCATGGAAATTCAGATTAATTAAATATTATGTATATCAGTTTGTATGTTACAAAATTTGGATTGAACTGTGTGTATTTTTATTTTTCTGATAATGATATTTTTTTGTGTGATATTAACTTATATAGATTTATTTTTTCACTTTGCTTACATGGTTTTTAGATTTTTGTATACTTTTGTAGTTTTTTTTTCTTTTAAGAATGACATCTCCATCTTGTGATATTGACATGTGTGAGAATTTGTTTCTCTTTGGTCCCATAATTTTTAAATGTTTGCAAAAAGTCCTAACAAGTATGCTTTTATTTATTTTTATTTTTCTTAGAATAATATTTCTTTCATATAATACCGATCCATGTGAATTTTTTTCATTTTGATCTATAATTTTTTAATTTTAAGTGAGAAATTTTATGATGCACCATTAATAGTGGACTTGTATAGACTCACCATTCCCATATTGACACGTGGATTAGTTGCAAGTTAATTAAATTGTTGGATTAAATAAACATGGAAAGATCTTAGTGTGAAAATATGTATAAAGAATTATTTCCATGTTTATTTAATATAGTCAGATAATGCACCATAAAATTTCTCATTTTTACTAGGTTTCCTGTTTCCCCAAGAATCGAATTTTCTGCGTCTTTCTTAAAAAATTGAATTTGTTAAGTCCTCCACGTCCAATAGTCAGTCGATCGTAAGAGGGGAAAAGAACATTTGAAATAAAAGGACAGGAAAGTGGATTAGAAACCCTCGTGTTTGTTTTGCCTAACCACCACTTCTTGCAAGGGCTCGTCCTCCTTTAAAGCCGCTTCTAGAGCTGGGAATTCTTGCATCCCACTGGGTTGTATGAGGTACGATTTATTCATTTTCTGTGTCCTAAGAACATGGTTTCTTTTTTAGCTCAGTTAATTGCTGACTTCTGGTGGGTATGAGTTAAAGTCGCCAAAGTTTCCGACTTTGTTGAAATTTTGGTTGGGTAATGAGGATGCTGTTTTTGCAGGGTTTCTATTGATGTAGATGCTTCACTTAGTTATGAACTTGTATTTGGGGTGTAGCTGTGGAATCGATCGGTAAGATGCTGTCCTCGTACGTTTCGAGGCTAAGCAATCTTGTTCAGAATGGGGTTCAGCGGCTGGTTGTAGGGAGCGAAGGAAGGATACCGGATTCGTTTGAGAGTTTAATCAGGCAAGGGAGGTTTGGTAGTGGAAACTTGCGGTTGTTTCACTCTGTGAGGGTTGCATCGCTCGCTGAGTTACAGATATTGTTGAGGCCGGCTGTTGCTGTTGCTGCTTCTGATTTTCTGTTGATTAACCGAAGGAAGGAAATCTCAGTTGTTGGAGCAGTATCTCGCACATTTTCTTTGCCGTCTGTGTCCAGTCCTTCGGTTCATGCTTGTGGTTATCATATCAATCGTGCCCATTCTGACCCTGATAAAGAATCGGCCTCCAGCAGGGAGATTCAGAAGAGGTCGATGGATTCTATCGTTTCCAGGGCTACAATTTGTGAGGGTTTACTAAAGAATTTAACTTCAAGGCATGAACATCTTCGACATCCCATGAGCAATGCTTTTAGTTCTTATGGGAACAGGACATCTCTAGGTTTTAAGAAAACTAGCATGGGTCTAAAAGTTGAAGATCAACCCTCCAATTTCGCTTCCCATGGCTATTTTACTTATAATGTTGAAAAGAGGGTATGTAACTTCTCTCAATACCTGGAGCCAGGATTTGGACATCTGCATAGTTCAGCATCTGCTCTATATTCTGTTGGCACTGCCCCTGATGTTACCTATGGGAATTCCACCCGCAAGGATCAGCTTGAACGTGCCGCAGTTTCACCTGAACAGTAAGTTCACTACCATTCCCTTGCTATCGTATTTGGAGTTTGCTCTAACCTTTTCAATTTCATTAAGATGAAAATGCACATTAAGGCATGGACTTTGTATTTAAGTCTAATTAGCATTCTCTTATTTTTCTTCCTTCTGCTGTTTGGTATTTGACTACAGGAAGATTCCGGCTGCAAAAACTCTGAAGTTACTGTCTGGGTCGTGCTATCTTCCCCATCCTGATAAAGAGGAAACCGGAGGGGAGGATGCCCATTTCATCTGTACAAACGAGCAAGCCGTTGGCGTGGCTGATGGTGTCGGTGGTTGGGCTGATATGGGTGTTGATTCTGGATTATATTCAAGAGAGCTAATGTCTAATTCCGTGAATGCAATACAAGAAGAGCCGAAGGGTTCGATTGACCCAGCTATAGTCCTAGAGAAAGCTCACTCAAGGACAAAAGCGAAAGGTTCATCCACAGCATGCATCATAGCTCTCACAGAGCAGGTTCGGCTTGATACTTCTTCTCCAAGGATTTCTTAATTAATTTGCATCAAAACATGATGGGAGCTTTCCACTTTCTCACTTTTCTGATAACTTTCATTACCTTGTTTGCTTCAGGGCTTGACTGCAATTAATTTGGGGGACAGTGGATTCGTGGTTGTTCGTGACGGACATACAGTCTTCCGATCTCCTGTACAGCAACATGCTTTTAATTTCACCTTTCAGCTCGAGAATGGGAATGATGGTGATATGCCAAGCTCTGGTCAGGTTAGATGCACTATTCATGAATATAAAGTATGGTCCTGCGAAGAGTGAAGAACAGTATACTGTACTGCCTATTTTCTATGTGAAGTTTGCTATAATGAGATGCATTTCTTATGTTCTGGCTTTACACAGAAAGGAAACAGATTGTTACTTCGGCTTCATAATTGCTTCTTACTTTCTCTGCACATGGATTTCGGCACGATCTGAGCAATGATTTCATGTGGTACAGGTTTTCTCGGTGCCTGTTATCCCTGGAGATGTTATAGTCGCTGGCACGGATGGTTTATTCGACAACTTGTATACCAATGATATTACTGCAATTGTGGTTCATGCCGTGAGGGCAGGCTTAGATCCTCAAGTGACAGCACAGAAGATAGCAGCATTAGCAAGGCAAAGAGCTCAAGAGAAAGATCGTCAGACGCCTTTCTCGACTGCGGCCCAAGAGGCCGGGTTCCGCTATTACGGTGGCAAGCTTGATGATATCACTGTCATTGTTTCATATGTTTCCATCTCCGATGAGGTAAGGCACACTTGTTTGTCTTTGTGCTTGGCCCTCTTCATAGTTTCCAATCACAGAAATATCCATGTTATGCATCTTTTTTGGTAAACTGTAGGAATGCCGATCTTCGCCAAGCGTCTAGCCCGAGAAAGGGTTGTAACTAGCGCCAGAACTTGTTATGTATAGGATCGAGCTCGAGTGGTGATCAAGGTGCCCTTTCGTAGTTCTCCTATCCGTTCGATGAAATTGGAAGAGCTCTTAAGGTACCCTTTTGCCAGTAGAAGCTCCTCTGAAGTAAATAGTTATCCCACCGTATTTGGGTGGCTAAATTGCTACCAAGGCTACTGCAGTTGTACGCGAAAGGACATTGTCTTTTACTGCAGTTACATCATCACAGTAATCAATATCAAACTCTCTGGAGGTGCTCTTTTCGCTCTTGAAATTTACGAAGTACGATGGCAAGAATTCTCACTAGGATGTAATAACTAATTAATATGCGGGGTTTACCACTCCTCTTCAACAAAAATATATATTAAACATAGCATAAAATGTCTGTAGTGGTGGTAAGAGTAAACTTCATGTCTTCCAAGCCTCTTACACAAGAATACCGTTCTAAATTAATTAAGTCTTTTGAGTTTAATTGCGTGAGAACTTGATAGTATTAAACTTTTGTTGGAACAATCAAATGTCTTGCCAGATTTAAAAACCAGTAAACCAAAACAAAAACACATTAAAGAATAGATACTAAATGAAAATCCACTCGAAAATAGAAACTTATTTAATAAGCATAAATGTTAAATATTTACTAAGAAAATCTTAACCTTTTCGAAAATCATATTTCAAACCTGAATTTATAAAAAATTTCCATTTCCTGGCCTTGATAAATGATAATGAACCGTTGCCACTCGTGTATCACAATAAATCGCAATTAAACTCCCGCCAGGAGAAATAACTATAAAAATTCCCTAAACTCAAATTCCTTGCCGTTGTCGTTTTCTCGGTCTCCTTATCCAATCCCAACCAGACATTCTATCTAGTTCGTCCAAACCCCACTAATTTCGTATTTTCATTTTCACAAATATTCCTCTTTAACATTTGTTGCTTATTGAAGCAAGGTCTCTCTTATCTTCTTGCAAATCTTCATTGAACAAAAACCTGTCAGAAGCTCGACATGTTTATATTACGCAACCTCGTAGGAATTTGTTAGTTAGTTGATAACGAGAGTTCCCGCCAAAAAAAAAAACCAACTTTGCCGGGTAACGAATAATTCAGAGTCGGGTATCGACGTATGAAGAAAATAGTGTCTGAAAAAGAGAGCGTTCTCTTGGGATACAGCCCACAGAGTCAAAGATACTTGTTTGCCAACCACAACAATTCGGGTTCTTCTTCCTCGTCGAGGAGGGACGCCGAGATTGACTTCAGGGACGTGTTTGGTGGGCCGCCGAGGCGGTCCACCATCCAGGAGGCAAGGCACAGCTTCAACGGCTCCATGGCGTTAGATGACGAGGAGGATGACGATGACGAGGATGATAATGAGGCTGGCAATGACGAGAAGCCGGTGTTCGGAGAAGGTGGAGGAGTTAATGCGAGGAGGAGATACCCAAATGAGGATTTCTTTGGTGACATTTTTAAAGGGAAAGAGTTGTTGTCGTCGAGTTGTTCTCCAAGGAGCAAGCATTCACTGTCTTCTGCTCCCGGGTCGAGGGTCTTAAGCCCTGTTCGGCCGCTGCCTCCGAGAACTGATCAGCAACAGCTGCTTCTCGGAGGCTCAGATTCCCCTGCCCAATTCAGGTCTCCTTCCTCTTACTCTTTGCTGCTTCCATTCTATCTCAATGTTAAACATCAATATTTGAATTTGATTCAACTTGTTTGCCTTGAATATTTGCAGCCTTCCTTCCAGAGTAACAGAGTTGCCTACATTTGGTTCCCCGACGCGTAATCAGCACAAGAACAAGGACAGTGGTTCAAATGCTTCGAGCAATTATTCACATTCTCCTTTGTCCAGACCTTCAAGCCAGGCAAACATCAACCGAGCTCAGGAGGTGCTCGAAAGCAATGTCAGACTCCGGACCTATTTGTCCAGAGAACTGTCACTTGGTGGGAGTGATGAGTTATTGGACTTGGAGAAACCTGGGACCATGGAAACGGCCATCAAGCTGGAGAGACAGAGCTCTGCTTTGGATTCAGATGGTTCTCACGCTCAAGGCAAAGGCGGGCAATTCCACTTCTCCATTTACAAGTGGGCGAGCAAAGGGTCTCCGTTGGAAGTGCCACTCAGGGCAGGGAAAGGTCTGGGGTCCAAAGAGAAAGGCAAAGTTCCAAGTTCTTCTAGCTTTAACGGATGGTTGAATGGTGAGGAAATGGCAAAGCGGTCCCCTAGAGTTACTCCGGATGATCAGAGTTCAGATAAGCAGAAGGATGGTTCCAGTGCTGATGCAAGGAATCCGAGTAGAGTAGAGCAAGTGAATGGTGCTGAGGAGGCGACTGCGAGTCTTCCTCGAAGGAAGTCAGAATCCTCAAGAACTCATCAAGTGGCTGTCATGAAGCATAAAAAGGTCGAAACAGAAGCTGTTCATAGTTTAGCTAAAACTGAATTGTCCAAAGGAAAAGTGGAATCATCTTTTGTGGTAAGAAAAGAAGCTCCCAAGACAGAGTTTAAACCAGTGCGGTATGTGTTCGATGTTAGTGAACACGAGCCAGGTAAATAACTCGACCTAATGCAAGATACAATTAAACGTGTTTTGCATGTTGCTTCCCTCGTGAAGTAGGTAATAGCTACTTATGTCTCATGCAGGTAACGATACGGTGGCCAAAAATGAGGGATCAAAAGGAAGCAAGGTGAAGAGCACGAAAAAAGTGGCTGTGGTTTTTGATGTTAGAGAAGATGTTAAGAAAGGACCCAATAAAAGTGTGAATGTATATAATGGAGGTGTAAAAAATGCTCGAATCGAAGTTTCAGAGAGAAGCTTGGGATCCAGCATCAGCAAGAACAAAGGCGGTGGTGGGAAGGTGAAGGAATTTGTTAAGATCTTCAACCAGGAACTTCCAGGCAAGCCAGAAGTGGATGTGGAATCTCAAAGACAGAACACTGGGAGAAAGGAGATAAGCAAACCGATGACACCGGATGCAATATCTGCTAAGTCAACCGGGATCGGAAAGGAACTGAATTTTCAAATCAAGGACAAACTTGTGGATGCTTCCATCTTGGTAGGCAGCTGGTTTGTCTGTTACTTTAAAGTAAATTTGAAATTTTGTGGAACTGAAATGTTTTTCCATGTTTCAGGTAACTGAGAATCCTACAAGGTCTGAGAAACAACAACCTGAGACAACAACGTATAGCACCACCAACTTTGTTAGCACTCCGGCAAGTGCAACTTCTCTGCTAGGATCAGCGCCAGCCGTTTCAGAAGCAATAATCGAAGAGTTGGATGATTGCTTTGATGACAACTTCCTGGTGCGCGATATCCGTCTTTGGCTTGGTTTTTGTTTTTCGTTCGAATCGGTTTCATGTCTCGCCATCTCGGTGATCTAACTTTCGGGTCATCGACAGATGGAAGAAATACTAGAGGATGATCGCAAGCTTCCAGAAGAAACCAGTGTGAAATCTGAAGCAGAAGAAATCAAGGTAACGAAAGAAACACGAGTCTATGGATACGAGTTATTATCTGGTTCGCAACGATCAAAACGGTTCTAACGACATTGCAATCTGCAGGCCATCGATGATAAGATACGAAATTGGTCTCGAGGAAAGGAAGGCAACATACGCTCTCTGCTGTCAACATTACAATATGTGAGCTTGCTACTGACTTGTTTCTCTCGAGTTTGATCAATCACAAAGTTTTTGAGTTGGATATGATAATTCTATTATGATAATCGGGCCACATCGACTCCAAATGGCACATGAACATGAACTAAACCTGTTCAAACAAGCAGGTTCTATGGCCTGGAAGTGGGTGGAAGAATGTACCTTTGGTGGATATCGTGGAAGGTAATACAGTGAGGAGACCCTACCAAAAGGCTTTGCTTTGTCTGCACCCAGATAAGCTCCAGCAGAAAGGTGCTACTGCCCACCAAAAGTACATGGCAGAAAAGGTTTTCGATATCTTGCAGGTAAAATTGCTCTGCCCTTTATGTCTCTCTGCTAATGTTAAATATCAAAATATAATAACAAAAGTTGGTTCAAGTTATAAGAAACCTGAATTTTCGTAGTTATCTTGTGTTCAATTGATACGGATTTCAAAGAAAGTCACTCCTGATCAAGGTTGTTAAAATCTAGATTTAACTCTTAAAATCTTAAGATTTTACGATTCAAAATAGGCAAAGAGAAATATATCCCTGTAAAATCAGAAGCCGAGTAAAATCTATGAAATCTCAGTTATAAATCTTAAAATCATGAAATCTATGATTTAAAACGAGTTGGAGTTTCTTAATTAAAGATTCTTTTTACTGGAAATAATATCAAACTATTACTTAATTTTGATATATATATTAAATAATATAATATAAATTATCATGTAATCTTAACCCTAATTCTTTGTATATATTGGTGTATCATACAAACAACTTAAACATACAGATAGCTTACAATGAAAATAGGGAAAAGTACAATTTTAGTACCTGTGGTTTCGCGTTTTTTGACATATGATCATGTACTTCAAAAACGACTAAAAAAGTCCTGACGTTAGCTTCGGAGTATCACTTTTAGTCCTCCGAATCTAAATTTGTCCCGAACCTATGGAAAATTTCTTTTTCATCCCTTTTTTTACATTTTAGTCCCAAATCCCAAATTTTTTTCAATTATATTTATTATATCTTAAATTCGTCCCAAACCTATGGAATTCCGGAAATACCCCTCACCCGCTTCCGAAGTTCACCAAACGCTCAACATTAAAGTTGTAGATCTAAGTCTTACAAATCCTCTCGTTTTGGAATCGCTCGATTCGGAGTACGTATGCTAAAGTTATGATATTTCTACCGAAAATTGACAAACTAAGCCTATCAATCCTAATACCAACCGAAATCACATGAAACTCAAAAATGCAAGGCTCAAATCACAAAACTCACAATACAAAAGTCGTAGACGAATGTGTTGCGAACCTATCCGACTTAAAATCATCTAAATCGGAGTTCACATAAAAAAGTTACACATATTCCCCCAAAAGTTAACGAATTCAATACAACGATTCGAACACCGATCGAAACAAAATAACCAAATGTCGGATCAAGTAGTCACGACAAATACAAATTTAGCGAGGGTCGTAACACCTCGCCTCACAAGAGACGAGGGGAAGAAGAAGAAGAGAGTGGGATATGGGAGGCGATCGGGAGAAAGAGAGGGCGGTGGTGGAGAGGTGACGTGTTAGGATTGATAGGCTTAGTTTGTCAACTTTCGGTAGAAATATCATAACTTTCGCATACGTACTCTGAATCGAGCGATTCCAAAACGAGAGGATCCGTAAGACCTAGATCTACGATGTTGAGCGTTTTTTGAAATTCAGAAGCAGGTGAGGGGTATTTCCGGAATTCCATAGGTTTGGGACGAATTTAGGATATAATAAATATAATTGAAAAAAATTTGGGATTTAGGACTAAAATGTAAAAAAAAGGGATGAAAAAGAAATTTTCCATAGGTTCGGGACGAATTTAGGTTCAGAGGACTAAAAGTGATACTCCGAAGCTAACGTCAGGACTTTTTTAGTCGTTTTTGAAGTACAGGATCATATGTCAAAAAGTGCAAAACCACAGGTACTAAAATTGTACTTTTCCCATGAAAATAAGAAGATAACATAAGATAATTACGCTCACTGTTTCAATTATATAATTCATCCATGTTCGTTTCAATTATATAATTCATCCATGTTTGTTCATGCTTATGGTCATAAGTCACGATTACATTCATGTTGTTTCAATTATATAATTCATCCATGTTTTCTCATGCTTATGTTCATGACCCACAATTATATTCATGACATTTTACATATGTTAGTTCATGATTTATGTTCATTGTTTGTTCTTATTTTTGATGAGCATCGCTATTTTATTACACATATTTACAAGTTAGTGATGTTCCTCTTCTCTTAGTTTTTAATTTTTTTTGTGAGTTTGAGAAAATTGTGTTTTAAGATAATGTTTGAGACAATGAGTATTTCTGACTTACTATTAAATTAATAAATTTATGTTATAATTTATCAATTATGTAAAATCTTACGATTTTTTTTACGATTTTAGGATCTACGCTTTTTTTTCCTCAAACGATTTCTAGTGAAATCCCGATTTTGACAACCTTGCTCGTGATATAACAAAGCTGAACTATTAATATTAAAGATTAAAATGTTAGGTATGGAAATTACTTGGTTCAATGCTACATCTTCAACCAATGCTTCCTTTTTCGGTATCATATCGTCGGCTCGTTGACTAGAGCAAAACTAACCTTATACCTATTTACTTGGTGCAAAGTCCACCATTTGTTAATTCCATGTATAAAGAGATTTGTTAGTCTCCTTATCTAAATCCATTTTTTGCCGGGTTAGCTAGTATTAGTTGTAGTTTCGAGAGATTTGAGTGTGGATGATAAAACTGTTCTTATACAATGTACTTACTTGCCGTATTCTGATGCCTTTTTTTTTTTTGGCAAACAGGAAGCGTGGACCCAATTCAATTCACTTGGTTCTGTCTGAGAAATTAGTGATGGACAAAAACAATCTCTTACGTTACAATTTACATGTGGTAAAATGGAACTATATAAAAGTTGGATGGCTTGTCTTGGAAAAAAAAAAGCTATTGCAAGGGAGAGGGATTTATGAGATTTGAACAATACATAGGTTTTTTAAGAAATATATATTTATATGATATTTATCACGAAAAAATAATTTGTAATTTTGTGATCACCTGCTTTATTAAAGTTTTGATACGACAAAATTTTAATTGAAAAATGATACCATCGAAAAGTATCGTTGGTAACACTACGACTCCAAAATTCTTTTCCAATTCCACAACTTCTATTGCAATCCCAAAATTTCGCAAATAACAACACAAATGTCTCATAATTTGGGCAAACATGGAGGCTAAATCTTGACAGGGAAAAGAAAAATAAAAGAAAAGAAAATAAGCATAAAAAATATGCAGTGATTGTTTTTTGCCCTGTCTGGCGATACAGATTGGAAGCAGATAATAGATGACAAATTTCGAACAGCTGGTAGATAACAAATTCCAAACAAATAATTAGTTGTGATACATATTCCTTGAACCCCATGCTTTATTTTCGTAGAATCATTATCATATCATTGACTGGATTCAATATAGCATTTGTGGTGGACCCTTTTCCTAAATTTTTACGATTTTGTACGATTTTTTTCGATTAAAAAAAAATACTGACCTGGGCAACGTGGCCCAATCAGAACGGACCACATCGCCCAATTCGTCACGCTGGACGAGAGGTAGGGAACGCTCGCTGACACGCGAAAGTGCCTCGCGTGTCAGCGAAGCACGAGAGTCGCCTAATGACGATCTGCCACGTGGCAGCTCGGGACCTCACGCTCTGGTGCTGCGGGTGGTCTTACATTACAATTTACATGTCATAAAGGAACAATACAAATGTTGGATGGCTTGGCTAAGAAAAAGCTCATGCGATGGCTTTATGGGTTTTGGACAATATATGGGCTTTTTTAAAGAAGTAAATTTTATAAAAGAATAATTTGCATTATATGGCTGTTGGTTTGTTCAAAATTCTGGTGCAGCAAATTTTATGGAGAAAAAATTGCAACAAAAAAGTTGCTCCGGAAGAATATTATCGTCGGTAACACTATGAAAACAGTTTTTTTTTTTCACACTATACAACCGGTCATGTCAAGCCCAAATTTTCCCAAATATACATGACATATGTCTCATAATTTGGGTAAATATAAAGAGGCAAACTTGACGGGAAAAGAAAAATAAAATAAATGCAAATAAGCATCCGGTGACAACTTCTGTCATCCACTCGTGGACCAGACCAGGTACTTGGCCCATTTAACCAAAACACGTTGGTCTTCCATCCGCCCCAAAGACAAAGAACGTAAGCTCTTCTTTTTGGTTAGGACTTTCAAGTTTCAAATTCCATACAATCCCAAGAAACCAACATAATTCATGTCTTCTTTTCTGCCCATGAGCAATCTAACCAATTGTTTGGTGCTTATATTGCCAACAGACTAGCTTAGGGTAGCCTGGATCATCCAACCGCCATTGTTGTGGCGCTTTGTACATAAATTGATATTGACTGAAATTACTAATTTATACTCAATTTTAAGAGATTTTAAAATCATAATAAAATACTTTATTGTATTATAACGCATTTGCATTCACATGGATATTGTGTTGCATATACATTAAAATCCCTCTAAAAGGATATTAATGAGAACGAAAAAAATATCACTTTATAGAAAAAATTATATTATTTTTCTGAAAATAATAGAATTAAAAATTTTGAATAATAAATATGTAAATAACAAAAATTTATTTATTTATATAAAAATTACATAAATATCGACTTAGAACATCATTCAAATACTATAATCGGTTGAGATATTTTTTACAACAAAATAATAATTACAATAATTAATTTAAGACTATTGATAAGATAAATGGTTATGTAAATTTTGTCAAATAAATAAGTTTTATACAAAATACTATCTTAAAATATTTTTTGAATTTGTAAAGTACGTAAAAATATATTTTTTTACAAAGTATTATTTTACATGAAAATTGAGATCGAAATTTATTACTAAAATTTTCTAAAATAAATATCAATTATTACGATAAAAAATTTATTATATTTTTTACACTTATTTCGATTCTAGACCAAGAATTTTTATGGATGTTTTAATGTATCGGTTTCATTTGTTGCGACCAACATTCTAACTACAATTTCTTTAAAGGCATTTTCAGCATTTCAATTCATCACCTAAAAAGTAGATAAAGGTAGGCACGGTAAGGTAATTCTTACCAATCCTTGACTTTTTTTTCTCTATCTCGTGCTATAATGGTCTGGACTGGAATAAGGTCACTCCTCAAAGAACCTTAGGCCATCACGAAAAATTCCAAATTTAAGAAACCCCAATTCTATTCTACCGAAAATTGGAAGTTTGAGACCCTAAGAAAATAATGGAATATTAAGAATTGAACTAGGTGATAACTTTTTTGTTAAGATCTTGTTTTCAACCTAAAATAAGTCATTGAAAAAAATAGAGTTGTGCTCAGCTCTTAATATATTAGTAAAGGATAAATGGTCCGATAATTCGTTGATTTTTCTGACCAAGCACGGGCATTTCCGAACTCGTTTAGAATAAAAATTATACAGAAAATGGATAATTACACTTTAGTTCTTCATATGTAGTTTTGGTACTATGTTGTCCATATTTTGTAAATAGATGCAATGTTTGCTTTTTTCATTTTATTATATTTTTTGATCCCCATAACCAAAATATT